>JAJIBD010025207.1:0-78371 GCA_021461705.1 Cryptotis parvus
TTTTTTATTTTTTTAAATTTTTTTATTTTTACAGTTACAAAGATATACAATTAAAAAGTTCATATTTGGGTTTTGGTCATACAGTGTTCCAGCACCCATCCTGCCACCAGTGCCCATCTCCAACCACCAACGTCCCCCGGTTCCCTCCGGCTCCCCCAGCCCTCCTCCATGGCAGGTTCTTTATTTCTTTCCCTTTTTCTCTCTTTCTCTTTTTCTTCCCCTCCAGACTATGGATTACAGAACATGCATTAAAAGGTTGTCATGTGTATTCTTTTGCCTCTATTTAATGCTCAGTTCTAGGTTGGCATTAGTACCCTCGACAATTGTTAGCACACTGTTCCATTTTCTGTCTTACCTAGCCTCTGACTCCCACACGTTTGTGATAATTTCCACCTTTGACAAGGCCTCCTGATATATGTTTCACTTGACCTTGGATATTGGTATCCTAATATGTACATATATATTTATGCCATGCAAATAAATGCAGTCATTCTGTATCTGTCTCTCTCCTTCTGGCTAATTTCACTCAACATAATCTTCTCCATGTCCATCCATTTATAGGCAAATTTTATAACTTCATTTTTCCTAACAGCTGCATAGTATTCCATTGTGTAGATGTACCAAAGCTTCTTTATCCAGTCGTCGATTTTCGGGCACTCTGGTTGCTTCCAGATTCTGGCTATTGTGAATAGTGCTGCTATGAACATAAAAGTAGGGATGGTGTTTCCGCTGCGTATTTTTTGGCTTCCCAGAGTAGATTCCCAGGAGTGGTATGGCTGGGTCAAATGGGAGTTCAATTTCTAGTCTATGGAGGAAAGTCCATATTGTTTTCCAGAAAGGCTGTACCAGCCGGCATTCCCACCAACAATGGATGAGTGTCCCCTTTTCCCCACATCCACGCCAGCACTTGTTGTTCTTGCTCTTTTGAATATGTGCCAGTCTCTGTGGTGTAAAGTGGTATCTCATTGTTGTTTTGATTTGCATCTCTCTGATGATTAGTGTTGATGAGCATTTTTTCATATGTTTCTTGGCCATTCGAATTTCTTCCTTGCTGAAATTTCTGTTCATTTCTTCTCCCCATTTTTTGATGGGGTTGTTTGTTTTCTTCTTGTAAAGTTCTACCAGTGCCTGATATATCCTGGATATTAACCCCCTTATCAGATGGGTATTGGGTGAATATTCTTTCCCATTCTGTGGACTGCTTTTGTATCTTAGTCACTGTTTCTTTTGAGGTGCAGAAGCTTTTTTAGTTTCATGTAGTCCCATATGTTTATGTTTTCTTCTAGTTGCTTTGTTAGTGATGTTTCACCTTTGAAGATGCCTTTAGCTTCAATGTCGTGGAGGGTTTTTCCTATATTTTCTTCAATGTACTTTATGGATTCAAGTCTGATATTGAGATCTTTAATCCATTTTGATCTGATTTTTGTGCATGGTGTTAGACACAGGTCCAAATTCATTTTTTTTACATGTCGCTGCCCAGTTTTCCCAACACCACTTGTTGAAGAGGCTTTCCTTACTCCATTTTAGACTCATTGCACATTTATCAAAGATTAAATGATCATGTGTTTGAGGTTGGGTGTCAGGATACTCAATTCTATTCCATAGGTCCACAGGTCTGTTTTTATTCCAATACCATGCTGTTTTAATTACTACTGCCTTGTAGTACAGTTTGAAGTTGGGAAAGGTGATGCCTCCCATCTCTTTTTCCGAGGTGCTGCTATCCTTGGGGTTTTTTTCCAACAAATTCAGTAGTTTGGTCAATTCTTTGAAGAATGTCATCGTATCCTTTAGGGACGCATTGAATCTGTACAGAGCTCTAGGGAGTATTACCATTTTGACAATGTTGATTCTCCCCATCCATGAACAGGGAATATGTTTCCATTTCCTTGTGTCCTCTTTTATCTCTTGGAGCAGTGTCTTGTAGTTTTCTTTGTACAGGTCCTTTACACACTTGGGTAAGTTGATTCCTAGGTATTTGATTTTCTGTGGCACAATTGTGAATGGAATTGTTTCCTTAATATCCCTTTCTTCTCTTTTGTTATTTGTATATAGGAAAGCTACTGACTTTTGGTGTTGATTTTGTATCCTGCCACTCTACTATATGCGTCTATTGTTTCTAGGAGTTTTTTGGTAAAGAGTTTAGGGTTCTCTAAGTATAATATCAAGTCATCTGAAAATAATGATAGCTTGACTTCTTCCTTGCCTATCTGGGTGCCCTTGATGTCCTTTTCTTCTCTGATTGCTATGGCAAGTACTTCCAGTACCATATTGAATAAAAGAGGTGAGAGTGGGCAACCTTGTCTTGTCCCTGATCTCAGGGGGAAGGCTTTCAACTTTTCCCCCATTTAGAATGATGCTTGCTGTGGGCTTTTGGTAGATGGCTGTAACTATCTTGAGGAAAGTCCCTTCAATTCCCATTTTCTGGAGGGTTTTAATCATGAACGGGTGCTGGATCTTGTCAAATGCTTTCTCTGCGTCTATTGAAAGGATGATATGGTTTTTATTTTTTCTCTTATTGATATGATGTATTATGTTGATTGACTTGCGAATGTTGAACCACCCTTGCATTCCCAGGATGAATCCTACTTGGTCATGATGTATAATCTTCTTGATGATTCTTTGGATCTTGTTTGCTAGTATTTTGTTGAAGATCTTAGCATCCGTGTTCATCAAGGATATTGGTCTGTAGTTTTCTTTCTTTGTGTTGTCTCTCCCTGCTTTGGGTATCAGGGGTGATATGTGCCTCGTAGAAGCTGTTTGGGAGTGTTTCTGTTTCTTCTATTTCCTGGAAGAGCTTGAAAAGGACTGGCAGTAGGTCCTCCTTAAAGGTTTGGTAGAGTTCACTAGGGAATCCGTCTGGACCTGGGCTTTTGTGTTTGGGCAGAGTTTTATTTACTGTTTCAATTTCCTCGATGTTGATAGGCTTATTCAGCTATTAGAGGTCTTCTTGTTTCAGCCATGGGAGGTTATAGGACTTCAGGAATTGATCCATTTCTTCTAGATTCTCATGTTTCACTGGCATACAGGCTCTCAAAGTAATCTCTGATGATCTTTTGGATTTCTGTGGTTTCTGTTGCGATGTCACCCTTTTTATTTCTGATTCTGTTTATTTGGATTCTCTCTTTCCCTGTACTTACAAGTTTTACCAATGGTTTGTCAATCTTGTTTATTTTTTCAAGAAACCAGCTCTTGGTTTCATTAATCTTTTGGATTGTTTTTTCGGTTTCCAACTCATTGATTTCCTCTCTAAGTTTTATTATTTCCTTTTTTCTGCCTGGGTTGGGCTCCTTTTGTTGGTCTTTTTCTAATGTCTCTTCAGCTTTGTAGTCAGGTTATTTATGTGGGCCCTTTCTTGTTTCCCGATGAATGCTTGCAGAGCTATAAACTTCCCTCTTAACATGGCTTTTGCCGTGTCCCACAAGTTCTTATAATTGGTGTCTTCATTTTCATTTGTTTCCAGAAATCTTTGGATTTCCTGTTTGATTTCTTCTATGACCCATTTGTTGTTCAGGAGTGAGCTGTTCAGTTTCCAGGTGTTTGGTTTGACTCCCTGTTTCTGTGTAGGGTTAACTTCCATTTTCAGTGCATCATGGTCTGAAAAGATAGCTGACACAATTTCTATCTTTTTTATTTTATTGAGGTATGCTTTGTGGCTCAGCATATGGTCTATCTTGGAGAATGTTCCATGTACACTAGAAAAAAATGTGTATTCAGCTTTTTTTGGCACGAAGAGCCCTGTATATATCCACTAGCTCCCTTTCTTCCATTTCTTCCTTCAGGGCCAATATTTCCTTGGTGAGTTTCAGTCTTGTTGATCTATCTCCATCGTTGATAGAGCAGTGTTGAAGTTTCCAACTATTATTGTGCTACTGTTAATGTCTTCTTTGAGGTCTCTTAGCAGTTGTTTTATGTATTTTGCTGGCCCCTCGTTGGGTGCATATATGTTTAGTAGTGTAATTTCTTCCTGGTGTACATACCCCTTAATTAATAAGAAGTGGTCTTCGTTGTCCCTTCTAACCTTTTTCAGCCTGAAGTCTATATTATCTGATACTAATATGGCGACACCAGCCTTTTTGGAGGAGTTGTTTGCATGGAGAATGATCTTCCAACCTTTGACATTGAGTCTGTGTTTGTTCTGATTATTCAGATGCGTTTCTTGTAGACAGCAGAATGTTGGGTTCAATTTTTTAATCCATTTTGTCACTCTGTGTCTCTTAATTGGTGCATTTAGACCATTGACATTGAGAGAGATTATTGTCATCGGATTTTGTGTCATCTCTCTGTTTGTGCTTGTTGTGTTTATGGGTTTGGTCGTATTACAGTAGACCCTTCAGTCCTTCTTTTAAAGTTGGTTTTGAGTCCATGAAGTTCCTGAGTTGTTGCTTATCCATGAAGTTGTGTATCTTTCCTTCATATCTGAATGTGAGTCTGGCCGGGTAAAGAATTCTTGGTGAAGCCTGCAGTTCATTGAGCCTTTTCACAATATCCCACCATTGTTTTGGGGCTTGGAGTGTTTCCTCAGAGAAGTCTGCTGTAAATCTTAGAGATGTTCCTTTGTATGTGATTTCCTTCTTTGATCTTGCTGCTTTCAGTATTCTATCTCTATCTATAGTTTTTGTCATTTTAATTAAGATGTGTCTTGGAGTATTCTTGTTGGGGTTTCTTTTAGCTGGTATCCTACGGGCCTCTTGGATCTTGAGGCAAGCATTCTTTAGTTCTGGGAACTTTTCAGCAATTATGGCTTTGACAGTTTCTTCTTCATCAGGGTTTTCTTCTTGCCCTTCTGGGACCCCAATGATCCGTATGTTGTTTCTTCTGGCTTCATCCCGATTATCTCTTGTTGTCTGTTCGGTAATTGTGAGTCTTTTTTCTATCTTCTGGTGTTGTGTAGAGAATCTTTGGAACTCGTCCCTCGAGATCACTAATTCTTTCTTCAGTAGCTATTATTCTGCTATGATGGCCTTCCACTGTGTTTTTTATTTCATTTACCTCATTTTTAATATCTGTCATTTCCCTTTGCATTTTCCTCACTTCTTCTCTTATGTCCTCTTGTATTTTATTGATTTTGCATTCCATTGCTTCTTTGAATTCCTATTGAATCCTTAGCAGTTCATTCCGAAATACCTTATCAGCGAGGTTATACAACTCATTGGTATTGCTTGGCTCATCTGGAGCAGTGACTTCACTCACAGAGCTTGATGGAATTTTACGATGCTTTACCATTATGACTATTGTAGGTTGCAAATGTGAGTTCTTGGGTGACTAGATAGTACAGTTAGTAGGTGTCTGGTCTGTTTGCAGAGTTTGGGTGGGTGGCAAGGATGTAGGACCCAAGGTTCACTGGTACCTCATGCAAGATAGGTAGTAAGAGGTTCGCGGACGCACTAGAGTCTGTGTGGTTTTGAGTTTTGGGATGTTCCCAGAAGCGCAGGGCCCAAGGGGCCCGGGGTGAAACCAAGGCAGTTTGCCTTGTTTCCCCTTGATGGAGTTTCCGCTCTTCCCTGGGGCATCTTGGGGTCCGCGGAGACGCAAGAATCACACACACACACCTGTGGGGAGATCGCAGGCGTTCCCAGAAGCGCAGGGCCCAAGGGTCTGGGGTGAGACCAAGGCAGTTTGCCTTGGTTCCCGTTGATGGAGTTTCCACTCTTCCCTCAGATACACTAGTATTAAAGAAATATTTGTAAAGGAAGATCACATACTAGAAAGAACATTCTGTATCTGCCTCTCCTTCTGTAAAACTCACTCTGCATAATACCATCCATTTCCATCCACATAGCAGCAAACTGCATGATGTTGTATTTTCTTAATGCTGTGTAGTATTTCACTATATGTGCATACCTCTCTGGCCATTTGTATGTTCTTAGACGTGGGTTGTTTCCAAATTTTGGCTACTATAAATAATGCTGCAATGACATAAGTGTCTTTTCTGATTAGAGTTGTTAGAATAGATGCCCAGAGTGATATTACTGGTTCATATGAATTGAAAGTTCAATTTTGAGTTTTTTGAAAACTATGGGTATAGTTTTCCCCAAAAGATTGGACCAGTCAATATTCCATCAGAAGTGGATGAGTGTTCCTTTTGCCCCACATCCACACCAGCATTGGCTGTGTTTAATCTTTTTAATGTGTGCCAGTCTCGGTGGCATAAGGTGATATTTCATTGCCTGTATTTGCATTTCCCTGATGATAACTGATACAGAGCATTTTTTCATATTCCTGTTAGACATATCTCATGTCTGCCCTGAGGAAGTGTCTGTTCATATCTTCTCCCCATATTTGATGGGGTTCATTTTTCCCTTGCAAACATTTACAAATTCTCCAAACCTTTTAATACTTACTTCAAATACTTTTCCAACTCTTCTAGAAATCTGAAGAGACAGAAAACCTCCAAAAGAGTTTTATGAGACAAATAGTACCCTGATACCAAAACCCAATAGAGGTACCACTGAAAAGAGAAGACATATGCCTATACCCTTGATGAATATAGATGTAATACTAAAAAAAAATTAGCAAACTGAATTTAACAATATATGAAAAAGATCATAAAGATCTTAAACCATAATCAAGTGGGACTTATCCTAGAGCTGCAACTATAGTTTAATACATGCAATTCAATCAAAATAATGCAATATTTCCATACCAGGATAAATAGAAAACATATGATCACATCAATAGACTCAGAAAAAGCATTTGATAAGATTCAAAACACATTTGTTATTAAATCTCTCAATAAATAAAATGAGAGAAGGAACTTTCCCCTATAGTTATGGCAAGTTAGAATGAAACTATAGAAACATCTTAGGCATAGACTTTATGCAGCTTCCCACAGCCTCCACTGCTTCTCCAACCTTATAACTGTGCATAATAGCTCTTGCAGAAACTAGCACAGGGTTTTCACCAAATATCACCCTCTTCTTCACACAACAAGCACAGAATTCTTTGGTTCTTTCTGTCTTGTACCTTTGTTTGACCCTGTGCTGTTCTTAAGGAATTCAAATTCTTTAATATTTTATTATGCCACCGTGAGATACACAATAACAAAGATGTTTGTGTTTGGGTTTCGGGTCATACAGTGCTCCAGCACCCACCCTTCACCAGTGCTATTTCCCAACACCAATATCCCCGATTTCCAATCCCTTCCCCTAGCCTGCCTCTATGGCAGGTACTTTTTTCTCTTTTCTCTCTTTCTCTTTCTCTCTTTCTCTTTCTCTCTTCCTTCTCTTACACATTGTGGTTTGCAATACATTCATTTAGAGGTTATCATGTGTATCTTTTTTGCCTGTATTCAATGCTCAACTCTAAGCTGGTATTATCCCCTTCAACAATTATTAGCACACTGTTCCCTTCTTTGTCTTAACTAAACTTTGACTCCCACACATTTGTGGTAGATTCCACTTTTGGCAAGACCTCTTGATCCATGTTTTGCCTGACCTGGATATTGGTATCATGATATTTGTGTGTGATGCAAATAAGTGCAGTCATTCTTATCTGTCTTTTTCCATCTTGCTAATTCCACTCCATGTCCATCATTTTATAGGCAAATTTCATTACTTCATTTTTCCTAACAGCTGCATAGTATTCCATTGTGTAGATGTACCAAAGTTTCTTTATCCAGTCATCAGTTCTCGGGTGATCTGGTTATTTCCAGTTTCTGGCTATTGTGAATAGTGCTGATATAAAAATAAAAGTTCAGATGGTGTTTCCGCTGTGTGTTTTGGTTTCCCCTTGATATATTCCCAGGAGTGATATGGCTGGGTCAAATGGGAGTTCAATTTCTAGTCTTTGGAGGAATGTCCATATTGTTTTCCAAAAAGGCTGTAACAGTCTACATTCCCAACAACAATGTATGAGTATCCCCTTTTCCCCGCATCCACACCAGCACTTGTTGTTCTTGCTCTTTTGGATATGTACCAGTCTCTGTGGTGTGAGATGATATCTCATGGTTGTTTAGATTTGTATCTCTTTGATGATTAATGATGATGAGCATTTTCTCATATGTCTTTTAGCCATTCAAATTTCTCCCTTGTCGAAGTTTCTGTTCATTTCTTCTCCCCATTTTTGATGGGGTTGGCTGTTTTCTTCTTGTAAAGTTCTACCAGTACCTGATAAATCCTGGTTATTAACCCCTTATCAGATGGGTATAGGGTGAATATTCTTTCCCATTCTGTGGACAGTCTTTGTATCTTGGTCACTGTTTTTTTTGAGGTGCAGAAGCTTTTTAGTTTCATGTATCATTGTCTTCTTGTTCATCATTGATTTGCTCAAGCAGGCACCAACAACATCTCCATATGTCCTGCCTCATGCTAGTAGAGCCCAGGGGCATCTGCTTGCTCCAGGAACATAAAGAGCCAGGTCATGGGAATGAGGTCTGTAATTGTTACTGGTATTTGATATATCAAATATGACATGGGAGGCTTGCCAGGCTCTGCCGTGCCGGGTGGCATACTCTTGTAGTCACCTCTAAATCCAGCATTTATTGATGAACCTCATGGTCACTTGCGGTCGCGCGGGCCGGGCTATAATAGGAGTGGGGGGTCATCATGGAGTGGGGGGGAGTCGTCATGGAGTGGGGGGGTCGTCTGGCTTGTTGCGAGGCTCTGCTGGGATGGCGGTCCAGGGCTAGACCCGCCATTCCTCCCAGGTGCCTTGTGAGTGGCTGGGCACAGGGAAAGCTGGTAGCAACCTGCCCCATGTCTGTGAGTCTCTGGATCAGCATACCTGGGCGGACTTGAAAAGACTGCTGCAGGGTGGGTCTGATTAGCCGAGCTGTAATAGGCTCTTCTGCTGGGTGGAGTTCTGATGAGGAAGTCTGGATGTGGAAAATGGTGGCTCTCTGGAGTGGGGGGTCATCTGGCTTGTTGCAAGGCTCTGCTGTGGTGGGGGTCAGGGCTAGAACCCCCATCCCTCCTGGGTGCCTCGTAAGCGGCTGGGCAAAAGTGAGAGCCTGTAGCAGTTCTGCCCCCATGTCTGTGAGTCTCTGGATCAGCATACCTGGGCCGAACCTTGAAAAAGACTGCTGCAGGGGTGGGTCTGATGAGCCGGGCTGTACATAGGCTCTTCTGCTGGGTGGAGTTCTGATGATAGGGAAGTCCTGATGTGGAAAATGGTGGCCCTCATAGAGTGGGGATCATCTTGCTTGTTGCGAGGCTCTGCTGGGGTGGCAGTCCAGGGCTAGAACCCGCCATCCCTCTCAGGTGCCTCGTGAGCGGCTGGGCACAGGGAGAGCCTGTAGCAGTATATAATACATACACATATATATACACATATATACAAACTGTACATATATACATATATACAAACTGTATATATATATATATATATATATATATATACAGACTGTAAATATATGTATACAAACCTTTAAGTTTCATCAGTAAATGCTCGGGTTGAGAGCCTTCTACTGAGACTATACCACCTACACAGTAAAGCCTGGTAAGCTACCGTATTTTATTTACTTTTTATGCCAAAGACTAGTAACTATTATGAACCTCAGTTCCATAAACTGAAGAATGGTTTTGAGCTCCTCCTGTCCATGTAGCAAGTAGATACCCTCGGGTTGCTCTTGCTTGTGACAGGACTAATGGAGATGTTACTAGTGCCCACTCGAGCAAATCGATGAACAATGGGAAGACAGTGATACAGTGATATATATATATATATATATAGAGAGATATAGAGAGAGAGAGAAGTCTGGGCCACAAATTCTTCATCTACTTTATTTAATGTCAATTCAACATCTTCTGAAACAGTTTCTTCTAATTCTTCCACAGGATATGTTGACCTTTTCCAACAGAAACCAATATATTTTAATGTAGTTCTATATATCTCTCTTTGCTTCTAGTTTGCTTTGTTACTGGTGCTTCATTTTTGAAGATGCCTTTAGCTTCAATGTTGTGGAGGGTTTTTCCTCTATTTTCTTCAACGTACTTTATGGATTCAGGTCTGATATTGAGATCTTTAATCCATTTTGATCTGAGTTTTGTGCATAGTGTTATACAAATTGAAGGAACCTTCCCAAAATAGTCAAAGCCATCTACCAAAAGTCCACAGCGAGTATTATTCTCATGGAGAAAAACTGAAAGCCTTCCCCCTAAGTTCAGGGGCAGCACAAGGTTACCAACTCTCGCCACTTCTATTCAATATAGTACTGGAAGTACTTTCCATAGCAATCAGAGAAAAAAGGACATTAAGGTCATCCAGATAGGCAAGGATGAAGTCAAGCTATCATTATTTGCAGAGGACATGATTTTATACCTAGAGAACCCTACACTCTCTACCGAAAAGCTATTAGAAACAATAGATACCTATAGTAGAGTGGCATGGTACAAAATAAATACCCAGAAATCAGTGGCTTCCCTACATACAAATAAAGAAAGAGAAGAAAGAGATATTAAGAAAATGATCCCAATCAAAATTGTGCCACAGAAAATCAAATACCTAGGTATCAGTTTAACGAAGTATATATAGGACCTGAACAAAGAAAATTATAAAACCCTGCTTCAAGAAATAAAAGAGAACATGGGGAAATGGAAATACATCCTCTGCTCATGGATCGGGAATATCAATGTTGTCAAAATGGCAATACTCCCTAGAGCTTTATATAGATTCAACGCAGTCCCTATAAGAATACCCATGGCATTCTTCAAAGAAATTGGCCAAACACTCCTGCAATTTGTATGGAATAATAAACTCCCATGGAGAGCTAAAGCAATCCTTGGAAAAAGAAGATGGGAGGCATCACCGTTCCCAACTTCAAACTCTACTACAAAGCAGCAGTAATTAAAACAGCATGGTATTGGAATAAAAACAGACCTATGGACCTATGGAATCGATTTGAGTATCCTGACACCCAGTCTCAAAACATGATCACAAGGAATTCTTGTGTACCATCTTGACCCTGAAAAATCCTACAGGCTTCTAACTTTAATTCTGTTTTCTCAGCGTATACAGTTTATGCAGAACATTATGTCATTTAGTACAAATCATGTCCAGCTGCCTATTTAGTCTGCTTTTCTGATTACCAAATTGATTGCTAATACAGTGTATAGTCTTTATATACAGGGATTTCATCGATTCATTGTAATCTCGAATTTTAGAGTTGCAGATTTATTTTCCTTTCACATTTTCCTATAAAAGTATCAGTTTTTTACATGTGGTTTATAAAAGTCTTTATTCATAGATTTATTTTTGTTATAAGAGATTGAGCTTAAGTACTCATATATGCAAGGCAAGAGTTTTACCACTGAGCTATACTCCCAGTCCATTAAAAAAATAAAACACCTTTATATGTCTTTTGAAAGTTGTTTGCAAAAATTTTTCAATTTCCTCTTTCAACTTGGTTTACAGTACATTTGTGATAATACACTGAGTAATGCCTATATAATTACTATTTATTTTACTTTCACTACTGCTTTCACTAATTATTTAATAGTATCCTTTCTATATTTAATACAATATGTCTATGTCTAGAATAATTTGAGATAGCCTATGATATATTCATTAATTTTCCAAATTTTTAACCAGTTACTTAATTAAACGCATATCCTTTCACCTCATGATTTGAAATGGTCCCAATTAAATACAGACATTAATTTTTATTGAATAACATTCACTTATGACTATGTTTTAGAAGTGCAATTTCAGGCCTATTCTAAGTATATTTTACCACACCACAACCGCCACCAAAGTAACAACATTACAATCTACAATCTACAATCTACAATCTATTGAGCACCCTCCCTGCTTCAGTAACCACATTCTGCAATCCAAGTTATTTTCATTTGTTTTCATCTGTCCCTATGTGTTATATCTCTACATTCCACATATAAATAAGATGAACTTATTTTTGCCTTTCTCTTTTCAATTTCTTTCCTCGTTTTAAAGTTTTTAAAAATTTTGTTGGTGTGTGTGGTGGCACATCCTCAGCATGCTCAGTTATTGCTGAAAGAGTGCTCATGGATCATATTTGCTCAGAGCACTATATGCAGTGCATGCCCATAATTGAAGTGGGTTATCACTAGCAAGGCAAGCTCCTTGCCAACTGTATTATCTCCGACCTTCTCTTCTAATGTATTTCCTATAGCATGACCTTCTCCAGATTCATCCATGTTGTCAAAAAGGAAGATTTTTTTCTTATGGTTTAATGATATATTCTTTTGTATATACATACCACATTTTCTTTACATTTTGTTATGGTGGGTACTTGGAATGTTTCAAGTTCTTGTCTATTATAAATAACAGTGAAATAAACATTTGCAGGTATACTTATTTTCATCTTAATGTTTCTGTGTTCTTTGAATAAATTACTAGAAATAGAATTTCTGGGTCATACACATCTTTATTTTTCAGGGAGGCTAGAATAATTTAGATTTGGGTTTTATTTGTTTATTCTATAGTAGCTTTAAGTGTGTGTTATAAAGTAGATTATATATATAAAACATATGGTAGAATTTATATATATAGAAAGTAGATTATACATGTCATTAAATTATTCTTTTTATTCCTTTGAGTTACACTTCTCTAATTTTATATATTTGCTACTTTTATTACATGATGTGGCTCAAAAATAATTTTATAATAATTTGGACGTGATTCTTGCAACTCTGTATATTTCCTAACTACTTTATAACAGGCACTAAATCAGAATAAGTCTTAATCAGAGATCTTAATCCTGACTGCACATTAAAATCACCTGAGCTTTTTCAAAAATATGAATGCCTAATTGCCCATTCCAGATTTTAAAAAACTTCTGCAAATGAAAGCCTGGGCTTTAGTATTTTTTAAGTGTCCCTAAGTGATTCTAATGGAACCAGAGTTGCAAATCACCATCATAAATAATTAACATAATCATGTAAAATTTACTAAATAATTCTACAGCCAATCACATTAACAAGTGGGTAATATGCTATCTAGATGCTCAAAAAATTTACGTAATCAGTCACTATCAATGTAGCCTTTGTATGTGAAAAAAAGAAAATAGCAGTTCTACTCTTGAGTCTCTAATGTGTTTTTCCTATAACTTGAGGAGCTTGTTATACTGCTCTATGCAACATTTATTTCTCACTTATAATATAAGTGGATGAACTTAATTTTCTCTATGAGAAGGTTTAAAGTTCATTATCTATAAGTATAAGTCATCTGTAAGAATAAATGCAAAACAAATAAGGATTATATGTATGCAGACGAGACTACATATGGTGTAGTCTCTATCAGTTACTATAAGAGACTACATATGATGTTCGGTTTGAAGGAGGAAATGTAATGTCTTAAATTTAGCTGTTTCGGGAGCCAAAAAAGTTAGCATCTACTAATGAAATTTCCAAGTCAAATAAGTATGAGGTTTGTTATCAATTTAAGGTTCATGTAATAGCTAAGCCGAATAAATCCCGGGTCTCCAAAGTGGGGTTAATACAAGTAAAGAATACACAAAATCACCTTTTAGTAAACTTTGTTGATAATTGTGGGTATATATTAATAAAACCTTTGTAAAATTTTCACTGACTTAATTTAAGAGAATGCTTAAACACTACTGATATAGATCAGATATCCTTAAAAAGTTACTTAACATCTTTGAATTCCAATTCCATTTTCTCACCTAAAATAACTTCCATTACATGTCTATGACGATATTTAAATGATATGATGTATATAAGTGCTAATAAATATTCAACATCAATATAATGAATTGATATTAATATTAAACTTTCTATGTTCTACTTTTCTCATCTGTTCTTCCTAATTTAAATTCTACTGTATTAACTCAGCTATTTTGCTAAAGTTAGAATGGGAAGGAATGGAGTGAAGATAGACGGTCAGCAACTACACCACCTCCTCTTCGCTGATGACATCATTCTGATAACACCAAACATTAGGCAAGCAGCACAAATGCTGGCTGACTCCAACCTAGAAGGTGGAAAGATAGATGTAGAGCTGAATCTCAGCAAAACAATGTTCATGAAAAATGAACTAGTTCAAGAGGCCCCATACACTCTCAATGGAACAAACATCTCTGAATGCAGCAGTTATGTGTACCTAGGTCGAGAACTCAACATGATGAACGACCTAAAACCTAAGCAGCGTGGAATGACTTCAAGAACATCAAAGAAATAGCTAAAAGGACAAACAACCACCGGCTCCGGGCACATCTCTTCAACTCCACCATTCTCCCTGCATTAACATACGCCTCAGAGACCTGGGCCCTACGAAAGCAGAATGAGAACACTATTTGGTTCTCCCAAAGAAGAATCAAAAGAGCTATGCTTGGAATATCATGCCTCACTCAAGTGAGAGAAGGATTCTGGAGTTCCAACCTCTGTTGATGATCCAGAGTCAGGGAGGCTGTCTTATTTGCCAAGGTGTCAAAAATCAATTGGGCTATGGGGCTGGAGCGATAGCCCAGCAGGTAGGGCGTTTGCCTTGCACGCGACCTGCCCATGCCAGCCAGGGTTCGATCCCGGCATCCCATATGGTCCCCGAGCACCGCCAGGAGTAATTCCTGAGTGCAGAGCCAGGAGAAACCCCTGAGCATTGCCAGGTGTGACTCAAAAAGCAAAAAAAAAATCAATTGGGCTGGACATGTAATGCAACTTGTAGATGATCGCTGGACTAGAGCCATTACTGATTGGATCCCATGGGACATCAAAAGATCAGGAGGTCACCCACCTACAAGACAGTCAGACTTCTTCGTCAAGACCCTGAATGAACCATTTGAGGGTAGTGGAGCAAGCAGATGCCATTGGGCTACACTGGCACATGGTCAAATGGAAACATTACTGGCGCCCACTCTAGCATATCAATGAATAACAGGATGTCAAGTGATCAAATGATCAAGTGATTTTGCTACAGTTCATCTGGATATTATGTTGTACATATTGTTAGGTCCAATTTCTACAGAGCAAACTCAGCAGCTTAACCAACAGTGAACACTATTCACAACAGATTCTTCCCAATTACTAAGCTGCTATTACATCATTTCTTCTTGACACTGATACAATAGTCCACTGTCACTGGAATATGTCCTTTATTTAATGTGCCAAGAGTTTTACATTTCCGTGTTTGTATATTTTTGTTACTTCCCTTCGCCTGATCCCATAGTAAATTTCAATGAATTCTATTTCATCACTTGATCACTTGATCACTTGACATCCCATGATTCATCAATTTGCTCTAGCGGTGCCAGTAACATCTCCATTTGACCCTATCACATGCAAGTGTAGCCCAATGGCATCTGGTTGCTTCAGGAATACGCAGAGCCTCAAACTGTTTATTCAGGGTATTGTCGAAGATATAAATTATATATAATATATAAATTATATAAATATATTACATAATATATAGATTATATTTCTATATTATAAATATATAATATATAATAGAAGCAAGCAAGCTGGCTTCCGAAAAGGATTCAGCACAATCGACCATATCCACACGGTAACCAAGCTCATTGAAGTTTGTAGGGAGTTCAGGATGCCACTCTGTCTCATGTTCATTGATTTAAAGAAAGCCTTTGATTATGTGGAGACTGAAGTGGTCATTGAGGCCTTAGCCAAACAGGGCGTTCAAATCCAATACATCAAGATCCTTCATGAGTTCTATTATGGATTCACCACCAGGATCTCACCATTCTATAAACAAATGATCATCGATGTCAAAAGAGGGGTTCAGCAGGGTGATACCATTTCAGGAAAACTCTTCAGCACCACACTCAAGAACATTATGCGACAATTAGAATGGGAAAGAATGGGAGTGAAGATAGATGGTTGGCAACTACACCACCTCCGCTTCGCTGATGACATCATTCTAATAACACCAAACATTAGCCAAGCAGCACAAATGCTGGCTGACTTCAACCGAGAACGTGGAAAGATAGCTCTACAGCTGAATCTCAACAAAACTATGTTCATGAAAAATGAACTAGTTCTAGAGGCCCCATTCACTCTCAATGGAACAAACATCTCTGAATGCAGCAGTTATGTGTACCTAGGTCAAGAACTCAACATGATGAACGACCTAAAACCTGAGCTGCGCAGGAGGAAGAGAGCAGCATGGAATGCCTTCAAAGTCATCGAAGAAATAGCTAAAAGGACAAAGAAGCTCTGGCTCCAGGCATATCTCTTCAAATCCACCGTTCTCCCTGCATTAACATATGCCTCAGAGACCTGGGCCCTACAAAAGCAGGATGAGAATGCTATTCAGCTCTCCCAAAGAGGAATCAAAGGAGCTATGCTTAGAATATTATGCCTCACTCAAGTGAGAGAAGGAATCGGAGCTACAACCTCCGTCGCTGTTCCAGAGTCAGGGAGGCTGTCTCGCTTGCCAAGGCATCGAAAATCAGATGGGCTGGACATGTAATGCTATTTGGAGACAACCGCTGGACTAGAGCTGTTACCAACTGGATCCCATGGGATATCAAAAGATCACGTGGCCGCCCACCTACAAGATGGTCAGACTTCTTTGTCAAGACCCTGAATGAACGGTTTGAGGCTCTTCATATTCCTGAAGCAACCAGATTCCATTGTGCTACACTGGCACGTGATAAAGTCAAATGGAAATGTTACTGGCGCCCACTTGAGCAAACTGATGAATAGCAGGATGTCAAGTGATAAAGTGATATACATTATATATAATTTATATATTATATATGTTATATATAATATATCTCGAGATGTTGCAGGTGTGGCTGCAGTGCCCAGCTGCATTGGCAGGTGGCAGGCAGGAGACAGGCTTGTCTACATTCCCAGGGCTCTGCCCCATGGGCCCTGGATGGTTGATGATCTGATATAGGAAAAGACTGGGCCCTCTGGGATGAACCCAGAGCCACAGCAAAGCCTGGCAAGCTACCTGTGGTGTTCGATATGCCAAAAACAGTAGCAATAATGGACCTCATTCCCAACGAATGGAGATATTACTGGCGCCTGCTCGAGCAAATCGATGACCAATGGGATAACAAGTGACAAGTGACAATATATAACATATATGTACATATATAATATATAATATATAAACATATATATTATATATACCTGGGCCCTACTATATATATATACATATATATGTATACATATATACATATATATGTATATATATATATTGTTGTTGACCAAGTCCAACATTGCTCCAAGGGTTTTGCTCTCGTGTGCGGGTGAGAAACCATGCTGGCCGGACTCGGAGTGGAGTTTTGGGCCCTGCCCTTTCCTCTGCCTCCATGCCAGTTGCTCAGGAAGAAAGAGACCCAACCACACCAGACCCACAGCTCCCTTGGCACATAGCTGCTTTGCGGTCATGCAATATTCTTAGAGAATGTTGATTTTAGGATAAGGTCCTTCCCAAGATCTTTCACATTTATACATTGTATACAGTTTTAGACAGGTTCTAACTGATACCAGTAAGCCTAGCAAGAAGCCAGAGCAAACCACACATCATGCAATTAATCATTCTCAACATCCAGGCTCCATAGTTCCTAGAGCTCCATCCAAGAGAAAACCTGATTCTTAAATCTGAAACTTAAATTCTTAAGAATCAGAAAACCTGATTCTTAAACCTGAAACTTAAATTCCCTTTAAATTTCATCAGTAAATGCTCGATATGAGAGCCTTCTACTGAGACTATATAACCTACATGGCAGAGACTGGCAAGCTACCCATGTTTTATTTACTTGTTATGCCAAAAACTAGTAACAATTTTGGACCTCAGTTCCATGACCTGAAGAATGGTTTCGGGCTCTTCCTGTCCCTGGAGCAAGCAGATGCCCTTGGGTTACACTTGCTTGTGACAGGACTTATGGAGATGTTACTAGTGCCCACTCGAGCAAATTGATGAACAATGGGAAGTCAGTGATACAGTGATATATATATATAAAATTTATATATAATTTTCACAAGTAAATTTTTAAAGGAATATAATTAAGAAATTTTATTTCAAATTAGATTTAATTTTGAATACAATTTATTTACAAACAGTGCCCCATAACATCAAATATCTATGAATCAATTTAACAAAGGAGATGCTATACACCCCTACAATGAATACTAGAAATCACTGCTAAAAGAAATAGAAGAGAACACCAGAAAATATTTACTGTTCATGGATCATAAGAATCGGCATTGTCAAAGAATTATACAAATTTATGCAAGTTTTATATATATATATGTATATATATATATATATATATATATATATATATATATATGGAGAGAGAGATACACAGATTCAAATCAAGCTCTATTATAGCACTTTAAAAAATGTTGGGGCCAGAGAGAAATTTAATAAGCAAAGTTCTTATGCTTTGGTCATAGTTGGCCAACCTAGGTTCTATCCCCATCCACCATATACGGTCCCTGAACACCTCCAGGAGTAATTCCTAAGCACAAATCCAGGAGTATCTGAATCCAGTGTGGACTCAAACAACAAAATTAAACGTATGAAGTATCAGAATGTATAAAAGCAATATGGGAAATGCAGTAATGACTTCAGTTGTCAAACAATACTTTGCTGATTCTCAGTAAGAATATATTTTCTCTGCATTTAGTTAGTAATTGAACACACAGAACTATCCTACAAATGGATTAAAAAAGTGACTTCTTTTCATCAAAAAAATCTTGCTGAAAATTTCTGAGTCTTTTGTTTTAAAAAAGGTCATATTTGACTCAGACATATAAATGATTCACAGATATTAATATCCTTTTGTGTAAAACTTTAGAAGTAGGGCAGATGTAATAATATGTGTCACTAAAATTTTTAAATCCTTGTGAGAAAAATTTTTATTCAATAAAGGTCTGTATCTGTAAATAATTTAAAAAAATGTCTATGGAGATTCAAATCACAATTAAACTATACCAATGGTAATGACATTTCACATTTTAAAAACATTATTTGGTTTTCTTTTGCCTACTTTGTTCCTTTAATGAGTGTTAATAAAACAGACGGAAATGTATTTTAAAACCCTAGAAGCATCTGGAAATTATATTTAAAATAGTTCTTCCAAAGATCCCCAGAATGGATTTTAAGCAGCCTTATGATCTATTTTCCTTACCTCTAGCAAAATTTTAGATAAAATAAAAAAGAATATTAACTACTTAAATTCCTCAGCCTTGGGGAAATTAAATATATTTTTCTCTCTTTTAACATATAACAGTTGTTACCCTGTATTCATAACATCACAATAGCCAAAACCTGTAACTTGCCTCCGTTGACCAGTGAATAGATAAGAAAATGTGGTTAACCCCTCTGTAAAAAAATTCAACATCCAAGGTATGTCAAGCACTTGTAAAAGTCAAGAAAGGGAAAACTGAGAAGAGATGAGCTTAAATTTCCTCAAAGTAAACATACAGGGGCTTGGAGAGGTAGCATAGCAGGCAAGGCACTTATCTTGTATTACGCCGGTAAGTCAGCCCCCAGCATTACAGATGGTTCCTGAGCATCACCAGGAGTGGTGCCTGTGCACAGAACCAGGAGTAAGACCTGAGCACCTCTGGGTATAGCCAAAATATCTGAAAAAAAATAATTTAAAAATACCATAAAGTTGGCAATACGTATATGATAAAAGTGCTCTATATCCCTTATCAAGTTATTTCAAGGAACAATTAAATATCGTCTCACGCCAGTGTGACTGGCACACATCAAAAAGAACAAGACAATCAGAATTATTTCAGAGACTCAAAAAAATCTGAAAGAAGTCAACTTGCTGCAAAAATGTATTGAACACCTGTTCCCAGTTGAGATCGGCATTTTCAGAGAGAGGGTAGGCCACCTCCCTCCCAAACAAAGCCCAGGAAGCCACTCCCACATTCCAAAGTCACCACCATGCCTCCCACCCAACTGCCTCATTAAATATTCTGTTGTGTTTTTTTTTTTGCTTTTTGGGTCGCACCCGCCAATGCTCAGTGTTCATTCCTGGCTCTGCACTCAGGAATTACACCTGGCAGTGCTTAGGGGGCCATATGGGGTGCCGGGGATCAAACCCGGTCAGCCACATGCAAGGCAAACACGCTACCACTGGACTATCGCTTAAGTCCCTAATTAAATATTCTGTATTTTCTGGAGCATCATCTCCAAAATTGATAACACTTCCAGTAGTAGCACACCATATTGGATAGGAATATAATGCAGTAGTCAACCAATCTCAACTAACAAAACCATTAACACAGAAGGCTTAACTACCAACCACAGCTTAGTAAACCCCCAGACAAAGACTTAATGTCTCCATTGTGATATACAAAGAGTTTCACAAATTTGCTTTGATTGAAAAATTTTTGATAATTCCATTAGCAATTTAATAGTAATAAACCATATAAAATAAATTATTGTCAGCCTGCTACATGGGCAGGCTTTAGAGATGGTTGGGAAAATGGAGACAGTGGTGGAAGGTGACAGTGGTGGTGAGATTGGTGTTGGAATGCTGAATACCTGTAATAAATCATCATGAACAACTTTGTAAACCATGGTGCTTAAATAAAGCGGAGAAAAACCCAAGAGTTGAGCTTCCATATGATCCAGAAATTCCACTTCTAACCTGGGACCCCAAGAATAAAAAGAGAACAAAAAAAAACACTCTTTGGAAAAACATTTATACTCCTATGTTCATTGAAACTCTATTCAAGGTAGGCAATTGTGGAAACAACCAAGAACATTTGTCTGGAGAAATGTATTTTACTGTGTCATATATGTACCATGGAATACTTCACAGCTAAACGGAAAGACAAAATCATGCAATTACCATCTATATGAATGGATTTGGAAAGTATCATGTTGAATGTAGTTAGTCAGAAGGAAAGGAACAGATACCAAATGATCTCTTTCATATGGGGTATATACAGAAATATAGGAGGGGAATAACAGTGACAAAAGCCTGAAACTAGTCTATGGAATTGAACTTATTCACTTGATCACTTGATCACTTGAATCCCGTTATTCATTGATTTGCTCGAGCGGGCGCCAGTGACATTTCCATCGGACCCTATCACGTGCCAATGTAGCCCAATGGCATCTGGTTGATTCAGGAATATGAAGAGCCTTAAACCGTTCCTTCAGGGTCTTAACAAGGAAGTCTGACCATCTTGTATGTGGGCAGCCACGTGATCTTTTGATATCCCTTGGGATCCAGTCAGTAATGGCTCTAGTCCAGCGGTTGTCTCCAAATCGCATTACATGTCCAGCCCATCTGATTTTCGATGCCTTGGCAAACGAGACAGCGTCCCTGATTCTGGAATAGCGACGGAGGTCAGAAATCCGGATTACTTCTCTCACTTGAGTGAGGCGTGATATTCAAAGCATAGCTCTTTCGATTCCTCTCTGGGAATTGAACTTATTATGACTGAGGAAAGGTGTGGAGGGGGTGAGGGGTGGAGGATGTTGGAGTATGAACTGTTGGAACATTATGTATGAAACTCTACTATTAACAGTGTTTTAAATCATGATGCCTTTTTTAATTTTAAGTAACATTCTTTTGAAGAAAAGAGAAGATATGATCAGACAATTTCAAGTCTCTGGAAAAAATCCTGAAATCTGGTCAAGAGAACTGTGATACAGGGTGAAGTGAGGCAGGACGGATCCCGGCACTCTGCTGGCAAACATAGTGTAGCTGCCCTGCAAGAACATAACACTAATATTTGGTCTATCATAAATAATATTTTTTGTGAGCTTTGGGGTCACATCTTACAATGCTCAGTGGTTACTCCTGGCTCTGTGCTCAAGAATTAGACGTGGCAGTGTACAGGGGACAAGACAGGATGCCAGGGATCAATCCTGGGTCTGCCAGATGCAAGGCAAACACCCTACCCATTGTACAATCACTCCCACCCCAATCATACATGTTTTTAAACAGAAGAAACATGAGATCAATGGTGGAGGGTCTTTGATATTTTGGTGATAATAAACTTTCGGAGGTGGTTTAGTTGCCGGCAACTAAAACCACCTCCTCTTCGCTGATGACATCGTTCTAATAACACCAAACATTAGCCAAGCAGCACAAATACTGGCTGACTTCAATCAAGAATGTGTAAAGATAGGTCTACAGCTGAATCTAAAAGAAAACTATGTTTATGAAAAATGAACTAGTTCCAGAGGCCCCATTCACTCTCAATGGAACAAACATCTCTGAATACAGCAGTTATTTGTACCTAGGTTGAGAAGTCAACATGATGAACGACCTAAAACCTGAGCTGCACAGGAGGAAGAGAGCATCATGGAATGCCTTCAAAAGCATCGAAGAAATAGCTAAAAAGACAAAGAACCTCCAGCTCCGGGCACATCTCTTTGACTCCACTGTTCTCCTTGCATTAACATACGCCTCAGAGACCTGGGCCCTATGAAAGCAGGATGAGAATGCTATTCAGGTCTCCCAGAGAGGAATCGAAAAGCTATGCTTGGAATGTCACGTCTCACTCAAGTGAGAGAAGGAATTCGGAGCTCCGACCTTCATCAATGTTCTAGAGTCAGGGAGGCTGTCTCATTTGCCAAGGCGCCAAAAAATCAGATGGGCTGGACATGTAATGCAATTTGGAGATGACCGCTGGACTAGAGCCGCACCGACTGGATCCCAAGGGATGTCAAAAGATCACTTTCCGTCTTACCTAGTCTAATACCAACCTAGAACTGAGCATTAAATAAAGGCAAAAAGATACACATGACAACCCTTTAATATATGTTCTGTAATCCGCAATCTGGAAGGGAGGGAAAAGAGAAAGAGATAGAGAGGAAGGGAAAGAAATAAAGAACCTGCCATGGAGGCAGCCTGGGGGAACTGGGGACATAGGTGGTTGGAGATGGGCACTGGTGGAGGGATGGGTGCTGGAACACTGTATGATTGAAACCCAAGTGTGAACATCTTTGTAACTGATATCTCACGGTGATATAATTGAATACTTATAAAAAAAAACAGATCACTTGGCTGCCCACCTACAAGATGGTCAGACTTCTTGTTCAAGTCACTGAATGAACGGTTTGAGGCTCTTTGTATTCCTGAAGCAACCAGATGCCATTGGGTTACACTGGCACGTGTTAGGGTCAAATGGAAATATTACTGGCGCCCTCTCGAGCAAATCGACGAATAACGGAATGTCAAGTGATCAAGGGAATAAACTTTCAACAAATTTTCATAACAAAAGTATGAACATTGACACCATTATACATTTATTACCTCAATTACAATAAAATTAAAATCTAAAAAATAAAATGTGGTATAAACACATTTTTTTTTTTATTTTTTTATTATATTATTTTATTCAGTGTTGAGAAGGAAGGAAACCCAACCTCATCAAATAACCTGGATGAGACGAGAATATTGGGATAAATGAAATTAGGAAGTCATAAAAAATAACAATAAAGATTACAATTCTACCTCAAATATTATAGTCAAAGTAAAAAAAAAGCTGCCTCTTAACTGTAAAAAGTTAAGAGACAGCTAACAGGGGGTAGAGGAAAGAACTTTTTGTTTAATAAGGATAAAGTTGTAGTTTTGCAGGATGAAAAAAGTTCTGAAGAAAGCCTTTCTAACATTTGACAGCTACTTCCATGTAAATCTGTCACTCATGGGTGAGATGCAAGCCAAGCATCTAAAATTCACAGGTAGAGTTTTCCAGCTGAAAACTCTGGGGCACCAATGGGAGTCAGGGAAGATAAGTTCCTCCCAAAGACCCAGCAGCCAACCCACACCTCACAGCTGCTGCCATGCCAATGACCCAACTCCACTGCTTAACGACTAATCTCTGCAGAGACATCAAAACAAAGAAAATTCCAAATTCATTGATTTCCAGAAACTCTGGGATCTTCTCAAAGTGGAGGTGAGCAGCCTCCCACCAAGTCCCGGAATTCCCATAAGCGCCAGCAGTCACACCCACACCCCACAACTGCTGCCATGTAAACTCATTATCTCAGTTCTACAGAGCCTGGAGTTGCTGCTATGTATGGCCACAAAAACACCTTCAAATCGATGCCACACTACTACAGTCCATTAGAAACACACCAGTTATATGAGAAAGTGTCATAGAAGCCAATCATGTCCTAGAATATACTATAATCCACAATGTGTGATAAATGGAAGCGAGAGAGAGAGATAGAGAGAGAGAGAGAAAGCAGATACAGAACCCACCATGGAGGCAGGCTGAGAGGGGAGGGAGGTGGGGATGGGTGGAGGGATGGGTGTTGGAACACTATAGAACCAAAACTCAAACATGAATGCCTTGTAATTGTATATCTAAAGGTGGTGTAATAAAATAATTTAAAAAGAATAATCGCAACTACCTAAGAAGAAAAAATGTATATAGTTTTATCAATATATGTGCATTTTTGTAGGTACTAAGTTATTTTGGCATATATAAATACATATTTAGTTGCTTTGACTTGTGTAGTTTGTATAAAACTATTTAATATAGATTTTGGCCTAAGCACACCAAAAATTACTGATCCATTAGGGTTGCCATAAGTTGGCAGTTGGGGAGCTTCTGCTCTATGTGATAATAGAATTAATATTGTAGTGCTTTAAAGTATTTTGAGTTCCCAAGAAAAACTATTTGGAAGACCTGCCTGTTTCTCCAGATTACTGATGTGAACGCATGCCCCTTAACAATGATAATAACGAGTAATTATATTACTAAAGCAAGTTGAGCAGTGGCAGGAATAAAAAATACCACTGCTGAACAGCTTAATATGGTTTCCAATCTTAAATAGATTCTATATTTAAATGAGAGTTCTAAAGCATATCTGTGGCCATTTTCTACATTTATACTAGAAAACTCCAATGTTATTCCAAATAAACAGAGTTCAGGAGTTGTAAAAAAAATCCTTTAGCATCAACATTCTTGATCTTACCAAAAAAAGCACTAATGAGTAGAAAATAGAGGTATCAGCAAAAAATCAAGTCTCAATGAGACAAGTTTCAGGTAGGTATATCCAGGTGAGATTTTTCATTCATAAAATTGATTTCCAGTGTTCTATGTGTAATTTCCATATATTGATAAAACTTATGAGAAAAAAGTTATATATGTTCCTCATGTGACTAACTAAAAGTGATCTGAGACATTCTAGTGTCACATTTTAAAGCATTTTGTTAATTGTAAAACTGACTTCACAATCTAAATTAATTCAAAATTGAAATGAAGTACTTTACACAATTGTTAGGAATCTCAAAAGTTGCATCCTAGAACCACAGTCCTGAACTGGTTGGTTACATTGTAGCAGCTTCTGCTAGTATTTCTGACCATGTTGAGATTTTGTATATGCTCAAGAAAATCGATGAACAAAGGGAAGATACAAGTGATCCACTTTTTCCTCTGTGTCTGTTGCTGATGTAACCTTAAATATCTTTGATAGATACATTTGGAGGAACTGCAGCAATGCATTGAGTAAAATAATAGTGGTGTTTTCTAGTAGTTCCTTGAAACACATTTGTAAACAGAATTGATTTATCCCTGTTGAACATATTCTCTCAATGTTCAGCCATAGTAGCTAATTCTGCAAAATGAGACAAATTTAGAGACATCTTAATCATCTTCATCCATAATTAGCTACCAACCAGCAGAAGCACAAGAATGTATTCTAGATGCTCCTCTGGCCATATCTAGCCTTCATTTTTCTCTAAGAGATTTTCTCTGTTCAGAGGCATGCGACTGGTTCAGCTGGCCTGCAAGTGCTATCTCCATCTTTATCAACACAGAGGGCATTTATGTTGGGAAGACTTGACAGTAGCAGAGTCTTCGAGATGTCTATCCTGTGGCCATCTGGTATTGATTTTTTTCAGATTCAACCCCTGAGGTTTTATTGAGTGTCTCAACATAAAGAAAGAAATAAGTCTGGCCACTGTAGTTGTTGCTGTGGCCAAAACTTTCTACTGCAGCTAATCTAATTTAGAGGTAATCTTGAAAAGGGAGCTGTTTCCTTAATAATCTTTTTCTTACTGTATTCACTGGTAAACTTTGAAGAATTTTTTAAAATGTAGTTTCTGAACTCAGAAATTTAGAAATCAATAGCTTATATATAATTTAAGCATCAGTTCAGTAAAAATAAATAGTTCATTTTTAGATAACTTTGGATTTGTCTCATAGAAAAACTATGAATAATTTTATATTCTCTTTTTTCAAAAGCAAACTGCATGTGTTGCCTTTCACTATCACTATCTTCCCGTTTATCATCAATTTGCTCGAGCAGGCTCCAGTAACATCTCCATATGTCCTGTGTCATGCTAGTAGAGCCCAAGGGCATCTGCTCGCTCCAGGAACATAAAGAGCCTCAAACCATTCCATCAGGTCATGGGAATGACCTAACATAATTGTTACTGGTATTTGGCATATCAAATACGACACGGGCAGCTTGCCAACCTTGCCTGCAAGTGGCATACTCTTGTAGTCACCATGTGTTACCTTTAAAAGAACAAATTATGGGGGCTGGAGCGATAGCCCAGCGGGTAGGGCGTTGCCTTGCATGCGGCCGGCCTGTGCCGGCCGGGTTTGATCCCCAGCATCCCATATGGTCCCCTAAGCACCGCCAGGAGTATTCCTGAGTGCAGAGCCAGGAGAAACCCCTGAGCATTGCCAGCTGTGACCCAAAAAAGCAAAAAAAATAAATAAACAAACAAACAAATAAATAAAATAAATAAACAAATAAATAAATAAAAGAACAAATTGTTTAAAATAAACCTAAATTTTAAGTAATTTCAATAAAATAAATATATATATTCTGCAAGTATTCATAAATGAGATCTCTGCATTTCTGACCAGGAATATCAGTGGGAATTCACAAGGAAAGTTACCTGTTGGGGAATGCCGCGGGTCCCCGACAGTGTCAGGACAGAGGTTGTCTTCTACCTCCCGAGGACGCGGAGAACAGATGAAAACTCACGAGTCCGGTGCAGTTCCAAAAATGGCTTTTAATAGTACAAAAAGCTCTTCCACAGCACTCCAATATAATGAACAAACTTTAGCTCTGGTCCAAACTTAGACCATACAAAAGAGCCCTAAGTCTCCCACCAAAAGAGAGAGAGGATCTCACCCGAGCTGAGTCCTACCCAGAAGAAGCAAAAGGCCAAAGAGCAAAAGGCCAAAAGTGAAAAGCAAAAGCCACAGGAGCCAAAAAAGCTGAAGGCTGAGGAACCAAAAGGCAAAAGGTGAAGGGGCCTCAAGTCAGCCCCTTATATACACCAAAGTAATCCAACCGGGAGGTTGTCATGTCAACAAATAACCCTAAACAGAGTGTAGTGCCACACCTTATTGCAGGTATAAACAAAGGTTATGCCAAGGACTAAGGGAGATTATCTCTTATGTAAAACACTGGAGAGAGAGAGGGCTGATATAAAGTAATACATCTTAACTTCATGAGCTTCATGTAATCTAGATGGTACCCACAAGGTCCTTCTTATTATTATCTGCACCAGGGTGATTCTGAGTATCTTGTTCTCGTGTACTGAAAGGGTCACTCTTGCCTGCTTAGAGCAAACTAGTATGATCCTTCCTATAGTCTCTCCTATAGTCTCAGTGTAGCCAGGGTGGTAGTCTCCTGGTAAATTCTAACTGTCCCACGTTGGGTGCAGTGGGTATAAAGAAGAGCTGTGCCCAATCTAGAAAACAAAAGTCTTAGTAGATGTATAAATCAGAAGTTATTCAATCAAGGTGACTTCTGTAACTGCCACACCCTCTAGCAGTGTTTACATAGAAGAGAGGTCTCATTAAAATGAACCTTGACTTAAATAAGATTAAGCTGGGTGTGGCCAAAACAACAAAGCTCCCAGATTAGCTAAATCTGTCCTCCAACAGTTACCAAAGGCTTCTGTCTGGAAATTCATTGTGCTTGAAAAGGAACACTCATCAGAATAAAGATATAAAGTAGGAAAACTTGAGTATTATAAACCTACCCATATGAAAACTGAAGGAAATTCAAGAACAAAATGACTAAAGGAAGAATGAAAACTGAAAGGGTAAAATTGAGCATTAGAAAAACAGATCTAGAATATTGATTATTTGACTAAGTAAATGTTTCTTCATTCCATTATTGAAACTATGATAGAAGCAGTCAATATAATATCCAATGTATATAAGGCACTGGTAGAACTTTTACAAGAAAATTCAGTCAACCCCAAAATAAATGGGGAGAAGAAATGAAGAGAAACTTCCTCAATGAAGAAATTCAAATGGACAAAATACCTATGAAAAAATGTCTCCTCATTAATCATCAGAGTGATGTAAATCAAAACAACATGAGACATCATCTCACACTACAGAAACTGTCACACATCCAAAAGAGCAAGAACAACCAATACTGGTATGGATGTGTGGAGACTGGGACTCTCATTCATGGTTGGTGCGAGTTCTGATTGGTCCAGCCCTTTTGGAAAACAATATGGACGTTCCTCCAAAAAACTTGATATTGAACTCTCATTTGATCCAGCAATACTGATCCTGGGAATATACCCTTGAAACCTAAAAAACACCATTTGCATTTCTATGTTCATCACAGCCACGATTCACAATAGGCAGAATATGGAAACAACTTGAGTGCCTGGGAATAGAAGACTGGATAAAACAAAGACGATGATACATCTACAGAGTGGAATACTATGCAGCTCTTAGGAAAAATGAAGTTATAAAATTTACCAATAAATGGATAGACATGGAAAGTATCATGCTGAGTGAAATAAGTCAGGAAAGAAAAGGATAGGTATACAATAACTGCATTCATTTGTGGGATCACTGTATCACTGTCTTCCCGTTCATTATCGATTTGTCTCGAGCGGGCCCCAGTAACATCTCCATATGTCCTGTCTCATGCTAGTAGAGCCCAAGGGCATCTGCTTGCTCCAGGAACATAAAGAGCCTCAATCCATTCCGGAATGAGGTCTATAATTGTTACTGGTATTTGGCATATCAAATACAACACGGGTAGTTTGCCAGGCTCTGCCGTGCAGGTAGCATACTCTTGTAGGCATCTCTAAGTCCATTTGTGGGATATTAAAAAATTAGTATGAGACTCACATCCAAGGCCAGGCAAAACAGAGACCAGGAGGACTTGTCAATGTTTGGAATCTACAATAAGTGTGTGGAGGACAGAGGTTAGGTAAGACATAGAAAGGACCAGTGTGCTAATAATTGTTGGAAATGGTAATGCCAGACTAGAACTGAGCATTGAATATAAGTAAAGGTATATATAAGATACCACTAAATGTATGTATTGCAAGCAATGATGCACAAAAGAAGGCAAAGAGAGACAGAGAGAGAGAGAGAGTGAGAGAGACAGGTGTGGGGGAGGGAAGTTGGGGGCATTGGTGTTGGGAAATGTGAACTGCTAGAAGGATGGACGCTGGAACACTGTATGACTTAAATCCAATCATGAACATTTTTGTAATTGTATATCTCATAGTGATATAATAAAATTATTTATTTGAAAAAATAAGGCTTTCCACATACTAACAACTAACAACAGTGTAAAATAATCTTTACCCTTAGAGAAACCATATTCTAGTATGGTAGAAATAACATATTTCTACCATATATAAATCATTTCTATATATTTCTAATAATATATGACAAAATATAATAAATATATAAATAAAAAAATAAATATAATAAAACAATAAATATATAATGAATAAATAAACTTCATAGATTCAAAACAAACTTTATAAGGACTGAAACAGCTACTGTAAAATAAGACAAACCCCAAAAGCATAACAAACTTACTCACAAAGAATGTACAAAATCCCATGACAATAATGCCTCTCAATGTCAATGGCTAAATGCACCAATTAAGAGACACAGAGTGGCAAAATGGATTAAAAACTGAATCCAGAGCCCATCACCTCTGGGGGTCCCGGAAGCAGCTGGATGAGACTAGCCCACCACACTAGCCATTACCTTCACTGTCCAGATGCTGCAACATAATCAGCCCACCCAGGAGGGATGCTACCTCAAGACCAGATTAATCGAGCAAAACGAGTTCGAGCCCAGGAAGGCAGCTCCTGTGAAGCGGAATCACTGGGAATTTGTCAGATGGAGCTGGGGCCGCCCTTCCCCCCTCCATTTTGTCTGAACCTGGTGGCCCCGCCCAGGAGCTGCCCTGGGGCGACCAGCCATAACATGCAGAGCCTCACATGTGACTGGGGAAGCTGGAACTCAGCTCTCCCCAGGCCCATCTGACCATAGGGCTCCCAGGAGGACAGATGGGTTTTGGGAGGGGCCCATCACCTTTGGGGTGTCCCGAAGCAGCCGGATGAGACTCGCCCACCACACTAGCCGCCACCTTCGCTGTCCAGACACTGACCATGAGGTCCCTAAATCGACCATCAAACTTGTGGAAAAGTTATGTCCTTTAATGTACTGCATTCTATGCTGTGTAGGAAAGTTAGGCGGGAGGGAGAGATAGAGAAGATAGACAAGACATACAGAACCCGCCAAGTAGTTGAGGTGTGGGAGGGAGGAGGGAGGTGGGGACATTGGTGATGGGAGATGGGTTCGGGTGGAGGGATGGGTGTTGGAACACTGTAGAACCATAACTCTATATGAGCATCTTGCAATTGTATGTCTAAAAGTGGTGTAATAAAATTTGAAAACAAAACTGAATCCAACATTATGCTGTCTACAAGAAACACATCTGAATAAGCAGAACAAACACAGACTCAAAGTCAGAAGCTGGAAGATAATTCTCCAAGCAAACAACTCCTCCAAAAAGGTCATTGTGGCCATACTAGTATCTGAAAAATAGACTTCAGGCTGAAAAAGTTTAGAAAGGACAGTGAAGGCCATTTTTAAAAATCAAAGGATACATATACTCTTAAACATATATGCACCCAATGAGGGGCCAGCAAAATACTTAAAATAACTGCTAATAGACTTTAAAGAAGACTTTGACAATAACGCAGTAGTCATTGGAGACTGCAACACTGCTCTATGAACTATTGGTAGATCAACAGACTGAAGCTCACCAAGGAAATACTGACCCTGAAGGAAAAAATAGAAGAAAGAGGGTTGGTAGATATATACAGGGCTTTTCATCCCCCAAACGACAAATACACATTTTTCTCCAGTGCACATGAAACATTCATCAAGATTCATCAGAGATATGAAAATCAAAACAAGGAGATATCATCTCATACCACAGAGACTGGCACACATCCAAAAGAGCAAGAACAACAAGTGCTGGCATGGATGAGGGGAAAAGGGGACTCTCATCCATTGTTGGTGGAATGTCTACTGGTACAGCCTTTTTGGAAAACAATATGGACATTCCTCCGAAGACTAGAAATTGAGCTCCCATTTGACCCAGGCATACCACTCCTGAGAACATACCCTGGGAGGCCAAAAATACACAGTGGAAACACCATCTGCACTTCCGTGTTCATATCAGCACTATTCACAATAGCCAGAATCTGGAAACAACCAGAGTGCCCATAAACAGACTACTGGATTAGAAACTGTGGTACATATACAGAATGGAATATTATGCAGCTGTTAGGAAAAATGAAGTTATGAAATTTGCCTATAAATGGATGGACATGGAGAGGATTATATTGAGTGAAATTAGGCAGAAGAAAAAGGAATAGATATAGAATGACTGCTTTTATTTGTGGGATATAAACAATAGTACCCTACCAATATCCAAGGCCAGGCAAAACATGGATCAGGAGGGCTTGTCAGTGGTGGAATCGACAGCAAGCGTGTGGGAATCAGAATTTAGGTAAGACAGGAAAGGGAACGGTGTGCTAATAATCATTGAAATGATACCATCCTAGAACTGACATTGAACATAGGCAAAGTGATATACATGATAACGTGTAAATATATGTATTGAAAGCCACAATCTGTAAGAGAAGGAAAAGAGAGAGAGAGAGAGAGAGAGAGAGAGAGAGAGAGAGAGAAGGCAAGGTGCCTTCCATAGAGGGAGACTGGGAGAGAGGGAAGAAATCAGGGAACATTGTTGGTAGGAATTGGACACTAGTGGAGTAATGGGTGCTAGAACACTATATGATGAAACCCAAACATGAACATCTTTGTAATTGTATGTCTCATGGTGGTATAATAAAAATGTTTTAGAAATTATAATAAATAAATATAATAAAACAATTAATATATAATAAATGTAATGGTTATATTAATAATTAAATATAAATATAACATATTTTAATAAATATGTTAATAAGGACTCAGACACAAGGGGCAGAGCTGCTACTGGCTCTCCCTATGCTGATCATGAGGCACCCAGGAGGGAAGACGGGTTCTAGATTTGGCCCGCCATTCCAATAGAACCTCGCAAGAAGCCAGAGGAGTCCCCACACAATGAGTGCAGTCATTTTCAACATCCGGGCTCTGTGGATGCTATCTATCTTTTTTCTCCTTCCAAGAGAAAAGCCCATCTCTCCCTGTTGCAGGTGACCATTTTGTGGCCACACAGTTCATCAGTAAATTCACGAGAGCCTACTACTGAGAGTATACCCACGGCAGAGACTGGCAAACTACCCGTGTCATATTTGATATGCCAAAAACCAGTAACAATTATAGACCTCATTCCCATGACCTGAAGGAATGGTTTGAGGCTCTTTGTGTTCCTGGAGAGAGCAGAAGCCCTGGGGCTACACTAGCACACACAGGACATATGGAGATGTTCCTGGTGCCTGCTGGAGCAAATCGATGAACAACAGGAAGACAAGTGATACAAGTGATGTTAATAAATCTAAGAAAACAAATACATATAGCATTTGAAAAAGTGAAAAATTCTCTGTAAGATTAAATTACCAAAAGTGAAGATTTAATTTCAGCTAATGAAATTATTAAGAGTGACCTAACTTTACCTAGATAAAAATAGTGAATGAACGAATCACGATCACGATCATGATCTTCCCATTGATCATCTATTGGCTAGGCGGGCACCAGTAATATCTCCATATGTCCTGTCTCATGCCAGAAGAGGCAGGGGCACGCCTTGCTACAGGAACATAAAGAGCCTCAAACCATTATACTAGGTCATGAGAATGACCTAATATATTGTTACTGGAATTTGGCAATCAAATACAACACGAGAAGCTTACCAGGCTTGCAGAGTGGGAGGCAAACTCTTTTAAACACCTCCAAATAAAGCATTTATTGATGAACCGCGCAGCTGCTTGCGTGCAAGCCGGGCTGTGATGGGCTGGTCTGCTGGGTGGAGTTCGCCGAGAGGAAAGTCCAAATGTGGAAAATGCCGCACCCGTGAAGTGGGCGGGTGGTCACACTGCAAAAAATGCACTGGGATTCACGATGTTATTTGAAATCTGTTTTACAATTGGTAAAATAAAAGAGGTACATTGGGGTAATATTAGCTGATATCTGTCCAATTTGGCTTCATTACCTTCAAACTTGTCTTGTCTTGTGTATCTTTACTACAGATAATTTAAGAAAAAAGAGTGAAGCCAGTAGCTTACAGAGTAGTATAGTGTCACTAAAGAAGAGTTTGTGTGTGTGTTTGTGTGTGTGTTTGTGAACAAGCATCAATCAGAAAACTTACTTTTTTGTAATCTTTGGTAAATGTACTTCATTAATGACTACACTAAGGGATTAATAGAAAACATTTTGCTTTTGTCCTTATTCTATATCAAATGCTGTCAGAAATAGTTTCAGTATTTTAATTAATGACTGATTTTTATTAAATATGTGAATACATCTGTATAACTGAAAAACAGAAATAAAAATTTTTTAAACTAGACAAAAAATGATGTCTTTATGCCAATAACAACAAGAAGGCCCTTTAGGGACATTTAAAAAGCTATGTTGTCAGTAAATCAGCATTCTATGGTGCATTTAAAATATTTGTTTATTTATTTATTTAGTTATCTATCTATCTATTTATTTATTATTCATAGCAGCATTATTCACAATAGCCAGAATCTGGAAACAACCAGAATGCCCTAGAATGACTGGATAAAGAATCTTCAGTACATCTACACGATGTAATACTATGCAGCTATTAGGAAAAGTGAAGTTATAAAGTTTGCCTATAAATGGATGGACATGGAGAAGATCATGTTGAGTGAAATTAGCCAGAAGGAGAAAGACAGATACAGAATGACTGCATTTATTTGCATGACATTAATATATATGTGCATATTATGATATCAATATTCAAGGTCAAGTGAAACTTGTATCAGGAGGTCTTCTCAAAGGTGGAAATTATCACAAACATGTGGGAGTCAGAGGCTAGGTAAGACAGAAAATGGAACAGTGTGCTAACAATTGTCGAGGGTACTAATACTAACTTAGAACTGAGCATTAAATAGAGGCAAAAAGATACACATGACAACCCTTTATTGTATGTTCTGTAATCCATAGTCTGGAAGGGAAGGAAAAGAGAAAAAGAGAAAGGGAAAGAAATAAAGAACCTGCCATGGAGGCGAGTTGGGGGAGGGGGAGGGAACTGGGGACGTTGGTGGTGGGAGATGGGCACTAGTGGCGGGATGGGTGCTGGAACACTGTATGACCAAAACCCAAATATGAACTTTTTAATTGTATATCTTTGTAATTGTAAATCTCACAGTGGTATAATAAAATACTTTATATATATATATATATATATATATATATATATTTATCTATTTATTTATGCATGCATGCATGCATGCATGCATGCTTTTTGGGGTCACACCGGAAATGCTCAGGGGTTACTCCTGGCTGCACTAAGCAATTACTCCTGGCAGAGCTTGGGGGACTATGTGGGATGCCAGGGATGGAACCCGGGTTGGCTGCATGCAAGGCAAATGCCCTCCTTACTGAACTAACACTCCAGTCCTCTAAAATATCTTTTAAAACTTCGTCTAAGACTCAGTAAAATTTAATTTAAAAAAAAAGTGCACCAGAGTATCTATCAATGGAATAAGTAAGTAGAACACAGAGAAGAATGTAGCAATACTAAAAACCTTCATACATTATGAAAATTTTGTCATATATCCACTGTTGCTTTTTATTAAGAAAACTTAACCTCTCAAAGGAGAAACATTATATAAATTATACTGTTTAAAAATTGCTGTGTTCATTACAAGGAGCTTAATTATGGTCATCATTTATTTAAAAAAAGAGAAAGTGTTGTCAAATAATTTATAATAACGAATATTCCTCATTAAACATTCATGAATGTGTGGCTTTTTCTGAAGGAAAAAAAACCTTCACAACACTATCTTGTTTTTGCTTATTCAAAATAATTAATATTCATGCAAATTAGATCCAAATTACTGTAGTTTAGATGGTTACTTAATATTACAAATTTCAGATTTATTTATTGCCATAGAAGCCACATTATATTTTTCAGAATAGGCTATCATGTGCTATGATAAACAAACCTTGAAATCTCAGTGGTTTAATAAAACAAGTGTCTTTCTCATATGCAAAATATGATATGTCAGGTGCTCAGCTCAGTAACAGTTATTTCCACTCAATAAAATACTATTTCCATTTCATGTTTCTTTTATAAATTAACTGTTTTTTAACTTTTCGGCACTGTTCTTGCCAAACTGCTAATGTAGGCTTCAAACATAAATATTCGAGGCCCACACTTTCCACCAGAGGGTGAGTTTCCCTCAGTCATTGGCTCCCCGCGTCCATCATTCACCCTGCAACCAAACCCTGTCCCCGTGGAAACCTTTCTACCAAAGATCGGTTCTCTATTTTTGTTGTCTTTGGGCATTTCTTATTCTTCTACTATGCTTCTTGATATCTTTCATATGCATAAAGTCATTCTAGGTCTGTCCCTCTCCTTCTGACTAACTTCACTCAGCACAAAACTCTCAAAATCCATCCATTTAGCAGTCCTGTAATAGTCCATTGTGTAGATATGCCTTAGTTTCTTCACCCAATCATCCATTCTTAGTCACTCTGATTGTTTCCGATTGTTTCCAGGTTTTGCCTATTGTGAATAGTGCTGCAAGGAACATAGATTTGCAAATGTCCTTTCTGAACAGACCTTTTTTTTTTTTTTACTCTGGGGTTATACGTTAAGAAGTAGAATTGCTGGATCATTTGACAGCTCAATTCCTAGGGTTTGAGGACTGTTCATATTTTCTTTTCCAAAAAGACTGGGCCAGTTGACATTCCACCAACAATGTATGAAGATTCCTTTATAGCACATCCACTCCAACACTGGTTGTTTTTGTTGTTTGTGATGTGTGCCTCTCTCTTATGTGTGATGAGTTGTTTTGTTTTTTGTTTTGAGGCCACACCCAGTGATACTCAGGGGTTATTCCTGGCTCTGCACTGAGGATTTACTCCCGACAGTACTCAGGGGAACACATGGGACTCCAGGAATCAAATCCCAGGTTGAATGTGTGCAAGACAATAGCCCTACCCACTGTACTGTCTCTCCTGCCCTTCTCGTTATTTTGACAAGTATTTCCCTGATGATAACTGATGCAGAGAATATTTTTCATATACCTAATAGCCATCTGTTTGTCTTCTTTAAAGAAGTTTCTAGTCATCACGTCTTCCTTTATTTTATGCAGCTGGCTGGTTTATTTCCTGTAAAGTTCCCTCACTGATTTATATACCTTGGGTATAAACCCTTTACCAAATGAGTAGTGGAAATTTTTTTCCCAGACTGTAAGGTGTCTTTTTTAATGATCATAAATTTTTTTTGCACTACAGAACAGTCTTAATTTGCTATAGTCTCATTCACCTATCTTTGCTCAGTCAATGACTTAGAATGTTTTGAGTTATTTAAGATACTTCCAAATTCAATATAATGAAGAGTTCTACCTATGTTTCTCTCAATATTATCTATAATACAGGCCTAATATCAAGTCCTCACTATATTTTTATCGACTTTTGTGCATGGTATAAGAGAGATCTGAATTCCTTTTTTATTTGACCAACAAGGTTTTCTAATACTATTTGTTGAAGAGACTGCTCTTGTTCCAGTTCACACTTTTTTTGCTACTTTCCAAAGATTAACTATTTACACACCTGAGGATCTCTCTCTGGACTCTCAATTCTATTACATTGGCCTGAGAGTCTATCCTTATTCTGTACCACAATTTGATTACTATAGCTATATACTATAGATTGAAGCTGGGGAAAAAAGTCTCCAAGCTTCTTTTTATCTTAAGATGGCTTTAGCTATTTGCTTTTGGGGAGGGGTTGTTTGTTTTTCTTTTGGTTTTTGGGTCATACCCAGCAATGCTCAGGAGTTACTCCTGGCTCTGCAATCAAGAATTACTCCTGGAGGTGCTCTGGGGACCATATGGGACGCCAGAAATTGAAACCCGGGTAGGCAGCGTGCAAGGCAAAAGCCCTCCCCCACTGGACTATCACTCCAGCCTCAGCTTTAGCTATTTGGTGGTATTATTATACCATATAAATTTCAACTGTGTTTTGATCTATATCTTTAAAAAATGGCATTAGTATTTTTGGAAGGGTTATATTGAATCTGTGCAATGTTCTCATAATATTAATAATTTTGTCATTTGGATAATATTCATCATCTACTTCATGAACAGAGAATTTGTTTTCACTTCTCTGTGCTCTATTATTTATATTTTATTAGTAATTTACAATTTTCATTGTATAAGTCTTCCATCTTATTTCACAAGTACTTGACTTCTCTGAGGCACAGTTTTGAACTTAATTTTTTAAAATTTTCTTCTCTTTTATTTCACTATTTTCATATAGAAAAGCCATTGATTTCTGCACATTTATCTTGTAGCCTGACACGTGACTGTAAAAATCTATTTCTCCATGAGTTTTTCTTTCCTTTTTCTTTTACTTTTTTTTTTGGTAGAGTCCTTAGGATTTTCTAAGCACACTATAAAAATAAATATACTAAGTATAATGCCATCTGAAAACAGCGAAAGTTTGACTTTTTCTTTTCCTATCTGGAGCCCTTAATATCTTTTTCTAGCCTAATTGCTATGGAAAAAACTTTCACTACTGTGTTGAATAGTAGTGGTGAGAGTGAGCAACCTTGTTTTGTGCCTGATCTTGGCGGTAGAGCTTTCAGTTTTCATACCATTATAATGCTTACTGAGAAATGTGGTAACTGGCCTTTAACCATAGTGAGAAAAGCTACTTCAACACAATTTCTTAGCATTTTATTGTGAATTTATTTTCATCTTGTCAAATGCTTTCTCTGAATCTAATTGATATGATCATATGATCTTTCCTTTTTTGGGTGTTGTTATGACAGAGCCTGGCAAGCTACTCGTGTAGTATTTCATATGCCAAACATCAGTAATAATAATAGACTTCTTTCCTATGACCCAGAGGAATGGTTTGAGGCTTTTCATGTTCTTGGAGTGAGCAGACGCCCTTGGGCTATACTAGCATGCGATCTGGGACAAATGAAGATGTTTCTGGCGCCCACTCAAGCAAACCGACAAAAAACGGGAAGACAAGTGATACAAGTGATACAAGTTATGGTCTAGTATGCTGATTGAATTGTGCTCCATAATTCAACTTTGGGAAGTTATAGAGTCCAAAAATGTACCCATTACTGTCAGCTTCTACCATCTCATGGCTTAAACATTTTCAAGTAATCCCGGATGATCCATTAAAATTGTGTGCTATCATTCATGAGATCCCATTTCATTTCTTTTTCTATTTTAATTTAATCACTTGAGATAGACCATTACAAAACTGTTCATGAGTGGGCTTTAGTCATACAGCAGCCGTACACTCATCACTCCACCAGTGTACATTTCCTAGCAGCAATGTCTCCAGATTCCCTCCCAAACCCCTCCTCCCCAATTGCCTCTCTACAGCGGGCACTTCTCTCTCTCTCTCTCCCTCTCTCTCTCTCTCTCTCTCTCTCTCTCTCTCTCCTTTTTGCACATTGTGGTTTGCAATACAGTCACTGATGGGTTTTCATGCATACCCTTTACCTGCTCTCAATACTCAGTTCTTGGATTCCCTTTCATTTCTGCTTCTGTTTACTAGGGTTTTTACTTTTCTTTTCCTTTGTGAGTCTTGTTAATCAATCTCATTTATGGTTTTTTTTAAAAACAAGCTCATAGTTTTGCTGATCTGTTGAATTACCTTTTATTTTCTATATCATGAATTTTTACTTTAAGTTTTGTTATTTCTTCTTTCTGTTTTCTTTGGTTTCCTGCTGTTGGTATTTTTCTAGCTGCTTAAGCTGTGGAGTTATTTATGTGGGCCTTTACTCTTCCTAATGAATACTTGCATTGCTATGAATTTTTGCTTACCACTACTTCTTCAGTGTTCTGTATATTGATACCTATATCTTTATTTGTGTTTGTCTCCAGGAATCTGTTGATTTACTCCCTGATATATATTTTACCCACTGATTGTTTTAGTGAGATATTTAGTTTCCTAAGTAACCAAGATTTTTCCTTATTTTGGTTCATAAATAACTTCTATTTTCAATACATCATGATCTGCAAGGATAGTTAATACAATTTCTATATTCTTGATTTTATGGAGGTGTGTCTTGAAACACAGCATGTGGTCTGTCTTGGAGGATATTCTATGAGCACTGGACAGTTTGGAGAGCACTATATAATTTAGGACTCTATGACGTATTACTATGCCAGTTCCTTTGTGAATTTTGGAAGAAACAGGGGATCAGAGCTAGGATTAAGTTATTTTTAGAATTATGGTTTGAGAAAGCTGAGCCACCCCCCAAGTCTGTGGATTCATAGCGTGAGTCCCTAGTGTGCATTCTGTGAGGCATGAAAGAGAGAAGGATCGTGCAGCCATGTAAGCGTTTATAACATCTCTGGGGGAAGACGATGCAGGTGTAGGGGTTGGGGGCATCTCCTCTTTGGGTACAAGAAGTTGCACACATGTCGCTCCACGTTTCCTATTTCAACCAGTAGGACCATTAGAAAAAAAGGGAGAGAGTATTTTGCCTGAAGTATTTTACACATCATTGCTTGCTCATAGCACAATAACACATAGTTTTGAATAACACAGCTTGTTGGTGTGGGAGAAACAGATGGATTTTCAGTAGCAAAACCAGAACAAGATATTTGTTTTTATATTTTAGCATAATATAAATAGATATATTCTACCTACTAAAAACATATAGCTAGGAATTTTTTCATTGCTTTGTGTGGAAGGAAAGACCAGAATACTCTGAGAATTCTGCATCTTGAGAACTTTGGCTGAATACATAAGTTGGTGATTGAATTGCCTCTGTATCCCCATAATAGTAAAATACTGTAATAATTCCTCCCAGTCCAAGAGTAATCAAACCATCAGTGCAAAAGACACTTGACTCAAAGGAGCATCACTCAAAGGAGCATGAGAGTAGTTACAAGCCTGAGTGTGAGATTATAAATGGAATAAGCAAAGTCCTGCTTTCTAAATAGATGGACTACACTGTTAGTCTGAGGAATGCTTTCTCAGTCAGATTAATAAGGAAGACAGAGCTTTGACTGGGAAGGGAAACTCTACAATCTGAAATTTTGTTTGAGAATACATGCAATGTATCTTCATTCCCCACATATACCTGAACTGAAATATAAAATAAATGCACTGGTTAATTAAATGCATGTTTTAATAGTATCTGTGTGTTACTGGTTGGTTGATGTCTTACTATAAGCATGGAATAGTACATACAAGTGCTGACCGTCTCAAAAAGTAGATGACCTCAAGGTTATGTCATTGTAGCGGTAATTTATTTAGTTGAAATGAATGTTTCTCAACTATGTTCATCAGCATTATCATACCACATTTGGAGTTTGTATTTGCTTATGTCTTCTTGGCTATGAGGGATCCTTTATTGGGTTTGTTTGCTAATATTTGTTCTTCCAATTCATGATCACTCCCTCTAAAGATTGGGAGGCTTGTTCATGATGATTAATAGGTGCCCAACCTTATAGTGAGATATTGGCTTGATCTAGCCAGAGGCAGTGGGGACAAGCACACAGCTCAGCTGGTTGAAGCCAGGATATCTGGAGATTCTATTCCTAGGAACAGTTTCAAATTCAGATCCATCAAGACCTTAAATTTGTCTCATAATGTGGTGCTAAGTATGAAATTATGCAAACACCAGGGCACTTCGGATCTATTACAGGATTTATCTTGCTAGGATTCATATTTCAAACACTTCTCTTTCTCTAATATGCTGGTCCTTTAGGACAGAAAATAGTTATCTACTCTACTCTCAAAATTTAACTTCTGATTCTATTTGGCTGTTTTTTTCTTGGGTAGCACTTGGGAGGGGGTTCTCCCAAGCAGTGCTCAGGAGCCCTGGGGTTGCTACCAACAATTCTCAGCTAACCATGTGGATGTACAATGGTAAGGTCCAAAGATACAGTAAGCTCAGGCCTTGTGATTCCAGGAACTATTAGGACCAGAATTATAGTGCTCAGGTGCCAACAGAGACACACATAGTGTTGCTCAGGATCTTTGAGACTACTCATGGTGTTGATCTATTGGTTCCAACTTCATAACTGGTGGTTTTCAGTGGGGGTGGGGGAGCTATGAGCTGGCAAGTGATCCAGGACAGACTTGAAATGCATGTCTTATGTCTTTCACCCTGTACTATCTCCCTGGCCCCTAATTTCATTTGTGTAAGTAGGAGAATTGAATCCCTTTTATCATCCATTGGTCATATGTAATAAATAAATGTTTAAAATATTGAAAGGAAGTATGCAAATGACTGATTCATTACCAACTCTGCCTATGTAGATCTCTGTGAGTTTATCAATCTTTGTATACATGTCAAATGTGCAACTAATAATTACATAGCACCAAAAATGAATTGGTGTCACTTTCATAGATTTGTGCGCTTGTCAAAGAAGAGGGGTTGTTTAATCACAGGGCCACAAGAGACTACATGGGAGCACAGGACTCAGCCAGCAGATGTCTCTGTTCAGCCCACAACAGTGAAGCATTGCGTGAAGCCTCTCGAGAGGCTGCCAGCCCTTTCTGGGTAAGTGTGGCCTGCTGGCTGAAATGTGTGTCTCTGTCCAAAAAGTTTTCAAAAACCTACAAAAAAAAATCTGGCACCAACTGTACTTGTGCTCCAATTTAGACTGTCAACGTCACAACATAGCACTTGTTTAAATAAGGCAGTGAGGTCAAAGAGTGAACCAGTTTTTTTTTTTTGATGGAAAGGGTTATTCTCTGAACACATCCCCCTCTGTGTAAAAATACAATTAACGGACAGCCATTCTTCTTCAGAGACACCGAAACAAACACTCTCCTGCTGTCTGCTCAGAGACCATCTGCTTTTCTAGGAGGGCTTTCCCCAAAACAAATGCATGGCCTAGAGAATAATAAATACTTTGGATTTTGTGAGGAAGGGGTCTCTTATGCAATAGATTCAAGTACGGAATTAAATCTGTGAAACCACTGGAAATGAAAACTGTCACTAGAGCAAGAAGAAAGATATATCGATGTGGTCTCCAAAGCAAAGAGTGCTTGCTACCAACTCATTTTTGTTTGTTGTGATTCAATACTTTGCAACTCAGATGAGCAACTTCTTCAGTTACATGCCAGCACATTGGTGGAGGAGATGAGGATTTTATATTTAAAGGTTGCATAACTGAGTCTAAATTACTGTGATGCTTCTAGTCTCAGGGAACACTATCCAGTGGAAAGAAAATTGAACTGGGCATTTGGAGTTTTGTGTTCCACTTTCAATTTTTCTTTTCATTCTCAGTATGATGTCAAATTACTTAACGTTGGGATACTGTCTAGTTATCAGTAACATGGGGATTATAGCAAGAACAAAGGAAGAGCAACATTTTGGAATATGTTGAAAAATTCTTGCTTCTGAGGATTGTTCCAAGTATAAATAAGATAATGATGTTAATCCTCCTAATCATATTTAATTATTATTTATTACTTTTCTCCTCCTTCTACTTTTCTCATTGATCTGATTAATAGAAGACTAAGTCTAATTTTAGGTTTTGAAATTATGTGCATGAGAAACCACCATTAATGTATTGGAAATCACAGAATCACAATCAGTAAAAATAAGATTTTTTACAACCAAACAAGTTTTATAATTTGATAAGGACTATGTAGCTACAATAAAAGTTTTATTATTATTACATGCTGATACTTTTTATTTATTGTGTTCTGTAAAACTGTTTCTATGAACATAGAATAAATGTTCTAGCGTGCTAATAATTGTCAAAGTGCTAATACCAGCCTAGAACTGAGCATTAAATACAGGCAAAAAGATACACATGATAACCTCTAAGTGTATGTATTACAATCCACAATATGTAAGAGAAGGAAGAGAGAAAGAGAAAGAGAGAAAAGAGGTAAAGAACCTGCCATAGAGGCAGGCTGGAGAGGGAGGGAATCAGGGGACATTGGTGGTGGGAGATGGGCACTGGTGGAGGGTGGGTGCTGGAACACTGTATGACCGAAACCCAAACATGAACATCTTTGTATATCTCACGGTGGTATAATAAAATACTTAAAAAATAGGATAAATGTTCAAAACTGTAAGAACAACACAGATCAGACACCTCTGGACTGATTACTATAGTATGAAAACTATTAAGTTGTGTATTTCTAGCCACCAAACTGTGATAGAAAAGGAAAGCCACATTTATCAAAAATGAATGTCCGGGAACAATATAAATAACTTCCGCAACATCTGTGCATTCACCACTCAATCACTCCCGTTTTTACTGAGACTTCCTTGCATGCCTCACCCTCCATTGATGGAATCATGGCTTTCACATGTGGTCCCTGCTCGCACTTCACTCTGAATGATGGGAGTGGGGTGAAGAGATAGGTCAAAGAGCTGGAGTTCATGTCATGCATATACCTGTGAGGTTCCTGCCGTCTATCCCTAGCACCATCTGACCCTCTGAGCACCACTGGAGATAGCCATGGTGCCCTGAGCATAGCTGGGGTCTTCCTAGCAGTCCCAAGTAATGCATCGCTAGCCCAAGAACTCACCCAGAACATCTGCATAGCCTGTCTGAGAATCATAGGATCCTTGAGTATTGCTTAGGAGATGAAAAAATGAAAGTAAATAAGTAAAATCTGGATAGAATATCTCTATATACAATATAGAATTGAAAACATTAAGGGACCCAGTCAGGACATTTTGCATGGCCAGAGTAGTAAAGGAAATGTAGGTCAAAGAAAATTTCAAGAATTATTCAAGTAGATAGTACTCTTAATCAATTGATCTAAAGGACAATAGCTGAACAATTAATGAAGAAAAGAATTGTTTTAGGTACTGTAAACAATAGGAACAGAGGAAAATTAATTTATCTGGATTAAAAAAAATTCTATCATTTTTCACTCTTAGTGTCCTGAATTTCCCAGAGTATCCCTACTGACAAGGTATGGCAAGAGAAACGCAGAGCCTCTGTTCTCTGAGTTGTTTTTTTCTTCATGGGTAGTGAGAGATAAAAGTAAAGATTAACTTTCCAAAACATTATTCAACCTAATATTTTAAAAGTCTCTTTATAATTCTTCTGCTCAGTCATAAGCCTGTGGCTTTAGATCCAGAGTTTCCCTCCTCTCAGAGGGCAAACCAGACTTCTCAATCCATCCTACAAACCTCTGGAGGCAGCAAAGAGGGCCAGGGACCATTCCAGTCTTGTCTTGGCCTTATCTTTGCTTCTAAAATCAAGAGATCATAAAATACCTCTAGCCTCACTGCTTTCTCAAGGTTCATGATACTGAGGTCAAAGATGGTGGAATAGTGGGGAGTAAATCTGACTTGTCCTCCATGGAATATACATTGGGAGAAAAAAAAATGATTCTATTGATTTAAAGGCTATGGAAATTAGAAAGCTCTGTCTGCAATTTTAAGCACTTTTAAAAATTCTTCATTTTTAAGCAATAGAACAGCAGGTAGGGCATTTGCATTGCATGCCGCTGACCTGGGTTCGATTCCTGGCATCCCATATGGTCCCCTGAGCACCGCCAGGAGTAGTTCCTGAGTGCATGGCCAGGACCTAACCCCTGAGCAACGCCGGGTGTGACACAAACATCAAAAAAAAATTCTTCATAACAACAGTAAAAGAATTCAGAGAGATTCATGCATCCCCATGTTGATCTCAGCATTTATAGTAACCAAGATTTCAAACCAAGCCAAGTTCCCTGGCATAGATGATTGGATAAAGAACATGTGGTTCACATGCATGATGGTATTTGCAAAAGGATGAAACACTGCCATTTGCAATGACAGATGGACCAAGAGAGTCAGACAAAGAAAAATAGACATCATAAGGCTTATCAAATAAATGAGTGAACTAAAAGAAGCAAAAAATAAATAAAAAAGCATTTTGTGTATAAAACCAAATTATTGGTTGCCTGAAGAAAGAATGGGTAGCATAGGCTTTAAAGGGTCATTTTCAAAATGAGGATAAAATTGGACTTTTAGTGATAAGCCCAAAATAGAATAGATAGATACCAAATTCAGATGTACAACTGAAACCTAGTATTCTAATGCAATGTTACATCAATAACTTGGATTCCACACAATCAATAACAATAAAATCCTCATTTCATACACAAGAGACTTAGTCAGACTTGTCTTTTGTGCATACCTCCAGTTTCTCTGGGGGTAGGCCTGGTTATCTCTTGGGGTAGACCTGGTTGTTCCTGGGGTAGACCTGGTTGTCCCTGGGGGGGTAGACCTGAAGTATAGGCCCCAGCAGTGACACTTCCTGCAACCCAAGCATTGAACAACCTAGTGTGGTCTGCCACGTGTTTCTGGGAATTACCTTTCAGACCCAATATGTACTGCATGGTAGCACCCTGCCTAAAATAGAAAAGAAAAACTGAGCAGTATTCCATGTCTGTGATTGGTTTCTTAGCCTCTGTCCTCTCTAACCTGTGATGTTCAATTAGAACTGATCCCTTAGGCCAAGATAACATTTCCCTTTTACTTTCTAACCCCTCTTCTGCTTTTCTATATGGTTTGGGTTTGGGGCATGGTAAAGAATTTAAGGAAATAAGCTACTTTTAAATGACTCCAACCATTGGATTTTTGCCAGACACATTTGTGTTTTGCTCAGAGAGTTTAAAATGAATAAATTTGCAGAATGCAGGAACTGAACTTTTAGAAAACAATCTAGGAATTTATGAGTGTGTTCCTTTTCTAGCAAGTATAAATATTTTCTATACTTACAACCATTGCCTATTGGGGAAAAATTGATAGTCATATCAGAATTGGAACTAGTGTTGTCTTATGCAATTGTCTTATAAAAGTCAGAAACATGGGGGATAAATAAATGCCTATAATGCCATCAATGCAGTATGCAATGTTTAATAATAAAATAATATAAAATTATGTTAATATATGTTCACCAATCTTTGCTAAAAACTGACAATTGAAATAATATACAATTAACATGATTTTGTGTATGTCAGAAAATCTAATAATATTAATAATACTATAATAATTAATAATACCACTTTCACATTTTCATACTTTTCAGATGTTCTGTACAGTCTCATGTCAAATCAATATTTTAATATATATAAATGTGTACAAGTTTAAAACACTGAAATAAGATGTCAAACTTTAGCAGTGATTTTCTTCTGACACATGAGAATTGCTTCTTTTTTAATGTATTAATTTGGTAGAGGGTGGGATGGGCAGGGGGTTTGGCCCATAGCTGGTGCTGCTCAGGGACATCTAGTAGCACACTGCTGACTTGCAAATTGCGTGACTACCAGTGACGCTCAGGGGCTAGTCCCAGCTTTGTTCAGTGGACCATGTAGAGACCCAGGATAAAATCTGGGTCTCTCACATGAAATAACTTTTCCTTTAAACTATCTCTCAAAGAAAGAAAAAAAAAAAGCTGTCTGTCTGCCTCCCTTCTAATAGCATTTCTAATATTGGTGTATATTGCTTCTGTGTTAGGAAAAACAAAAATATAAACAATAGAATAAGTTGTGTGTCCAGACCTAGAGTACAAGGCAAGTACTAGTAGATAAGTTCTGCCAAGGAGACCAATGTGAAATGACATTATATAACTACTTAAGAAGGCAATATATACAGGAAAAACAGGAGTAAGAAGAATCAGAAAGTCAAAATATCTGCCTCCTAAGACATTTATACTGATTGCATGTCATCATTTTCTCCTATAAACCAAGATCCTAAGCAAAAGATAGAATGTTTTAAGATGCTTCCTTCATCTTTAATTTCTTTTTTGAGCAAACCACTTTTTGAGCAAAACAAATTTGAGCATTCTGAGGATACAGCTGAAACCCTGTGAGTGTCTTTTGACTAGCAAATGTACAAAATGCTCTGGAGAATACATTAGAAAGTTAAGAGAGGTGTGCACTTCATATCTTTAAATATGAAAGTAGTTTAATTTGTGTGGCAACAGAAATAAATTATTGGTTAGACTTATGAGGATTAGGTGAAAAGAATATCCTAGTGCGATCGACAACCAATTCTAGGAGAGCTTTTGTGTGACTCAAGTGTGAGCATGACCAATTTACTGCTATGATCTATCTATAACAATGATTGGTTGCAAGTACTAAGTGAGGACATAGGATGAATTATGCAATCTAATAACTTGAAAGAACTTTTTCATGAAACTGAATGTTTCCAATCGTCTTTATAAACTCCAGACCTCTTATATATTGTTTCCTTTTATACAATTCTATAGCCTTCCCTCTCGTCAGAACTCCACCCAGTGACAGCCTATCACAGCCCGTCCTCGCGCAGCCGCTTGTGGCCTAACGGTTCATCTATAACTGCTATATTTAGAGGTGACTACAAGGGTATGTCACCTGCACGGCAAGCCTGGCAAGCTTCCTGTGTTTTATTTGATATGCCAAATACCAGTAACAATTATATTAGTTCATTCCCATGACCTAATATAATGGTTTGAGGCTCTTTATGTTCCTGGAGCGAGCAGATGCCCTTGGACTCTACTAGCATGAGACAGGACATATGGAGATATTACTGGTGCCTGCTCGAGCAAATAGATGATCAATGGGAGGATAGTGATAGTAATAGTGATAGCCTTACAAAATTTCTCCTATGTTTAACCTGTACATATAAAACTTATGACATGAAAACCTTAAACCACACCAACGTAACAATTGCTTCCTCTATAAGGAAGATCATATGTTCCCATAAATCTTAAAGATAGAGCATAATTTTGTTTTTCTCTCATGAAATGTTTCTAATGATATGGTGTGCAATCTGACTAAAGCACATTTGCAATATGACTAAAGCACATTTGAGGTACACTGGTAAGAATTTCAAGGACAAAAATTAAAATATGCAGGGATTCGAATGACTATGTGTGTGTAACAAGCTAGCCTTTCCATCACAGAACACTGACTTTATGTCTCATAGGCATATGCTTCTCTTACCTTTTGAGGTAATGACTTGTAGGCTGTTGCACAGATTTTCATTCTGCAGACACCGGCACTAGCAGATGAAGATCTAGTCCCAGGAGAAAAATAACGACTATTCCGAAGGAAACATAGAGCCTTCAAGAGCCAAGTCTAAATTATAAGAACTCCACAGAACAGTTTGGGTGGAAGAATAGTGTCACCAGCTATTTCAGTTCATTTTTAATAAAAATTCCTCCACCTTGATCAGTCTACACTCTCAATTTAGAGCTGAGATTAATTCTCCAAGACACATTACAGTACAGTATTAACACTTGAAATCATCTCATAACTGCTTGCTTTCATATTTGGCATAACTATTGTACTACCTTAGAAACAGCTTCTATTGACCTTTAGATTAAAAATATGTTGGATTATCATGATTGACACTTTTTAAATGACTCATTCTTGCCAAACATGCATAACAACTTTCTAGCACTCCCTTTCTTTACAACTGCCTCTAGTTTCATTTTATGAAATATGGCTGTATTCTACACCACCTCTCATCATCTAACATGATTTTTTTTCAGAGTTCAAGAAGATTTACATTTGGAGCTAAATGTTTCAGTGATTGCTCTGTTGGGTTTCATTATATCACTATAGTTAATCAAAGCAAGTCTGGCCTTGCTACCATGATTCACTGTATGGTTTTTTGAACTTAATCATTTACTGAGAATGAATATACATATTATCACTAGGGCTGGGTTCTTTTAACAGCCTGCATGACATAATACTGTAATGCTTTTGTCAACTGCTGGTTCCCAAGAACAACATGGTTGCCAGGGTTTTTGTTAAGATGTCTCATTGATAGGCTTCCGATTAGAAAAAGGTAAATAGGAAGGGCCTCTGTGGAGCCCCAGAGAGCAAAGTAAATGAAGGGTGACTTTATTTATCTCCTGGTTGTGCTAATTGGGAATCTTTTCTTTTGTACATAATGTTTCTTTTCATTGTGTGTGTGGTCCTCACAATCATAATTAACAAGTAATTTTTCTTCACTCTCATGCTTAATCCTATCATAAATTATTGGCCGCTGGCATTCTGGGTAGGACTTGGCAAACCTTGGTATTTTAAGTACAGCCTCAGGGAATTACTGACTTGTTTTTAAACTAAAGAATCTAATTGTATAAGCATTAACATATGTGAAGGAGGCCTAAACAACCAAGTTTCTTAGCAGCCAGGGATGCTCCCAACTGACACCTGATTCCTCTACCAAATTCACCCACATTCAGAACTAGCACAGCACAGCCTTGCGGAAGTTAAGTGCTATTTTTTTTCACTTACTATAATGTACAAGACTGCTCATAACACGATTTCATGCATATACTATGGTTCCAGCACCATAGCCTCCACCAGAACACCCATCCCCACCACCTCTGCCCCGACTTCCCATTTAATTCGCTTTCTATCCAAATGCATTCGCACAGGGAGAAACCCCAGGCAATAGTTCAATAAAATACTACGATATTGATAAATGATAAAAGAAGTGAGAGGCAGTAGAGAGACAGGAATGATACAATTAGAGTCTGACAAAATTATATAGCACTCACACTTTTCCATTTCAGATTTTTTTTAGCATAGAATGTTAATCAGTCAAAAAAGCGTTGCAGATCTTCTACTTACCATGGAGTTATATCCAGTAAAGTATCATAAAAGGAAAGTGTTGCATATTAAACCAATGTCCCTAGTCACTGATTGTTCTACATCTCTGTGTGTGTTCAGACATCTTACCAGCTTTGCTTTGCCTGTGCTCAAATGTATGGGGTCAGGGTAGAGGGTACACATGCACTATTGGAGGAGGTTTGTAAATGGGCTATTTAATCCCCTCCTTGACCCCAATGTTCTTGATCCCTTACTAGATCTACTCACATATTCTAAGTTTTTAATTCATTGGTACCATATGCATTAAAAATTATCTTCTGTACCACTAGCCCTTGCAGTTCTGGTCTTCCCATCATTTTATCTAGCATAGCCTAAAAACAGTTGATTCAAAACAGTGTTAAGATGAATATTTCCTTATACTGACTTCATTTGATGGGCTCAGAGAGATAGTATATCATGTAGGGTGTCTACCTTGCACGTGCCCAACCCAGGTTCAATCCCTGGCACCCTATATGGTCCACTGACTGGAATGATCCCCAAGGGCAGAGCAGGAGTAAGTCCTGAGCACCACCAGGATTTCCTGATTTTGAGGTATGGCCCCAAAACATATCAATTGATCACTTGAATCCCATTATTCATCGATTTGCTTGAGCGGGCGCCAGTAACATTTCCATTGGACCCTATCACGTGCCAATGTAGCCCAATGGCATCTGGTTGATTCAGGAATATGAAGAGCCTCAAACCGCTCCTTCAGGGTCTTGACAAGGAAGTCTGACCATCTTAGGTGGCCGCCCAAAACATATAAACAAAAGAATTCTTTGAGGTTAGAGACATAGTCCAATGGGTTAGGCTCCCAATTTGAACATGGCCAATGCAGGCTTAATACCTGGAATCCCATTTGGTCCTCCGAGCACTGCCAGAAGTGATTCCTGGGTGCAGAACCAGGAATAAACACTGAGCACTGCTGGGTGTGATCCAAAGCCATGTTTAACAAAGGTTTTATTTGCTTTTTGACATTATCATATGTACCATCATCAACATACTTTACCTGTTTGATAACATCTGTGGAAAAGAATCATAAGTTTCTACCTGCTCCTGACCCAGAAGCTCTCAGTGAAAAACTCACAGAGGAAATTGTTCTAATGTGTTACAATTAGATACAAATCATACTCTGACTTTCCCACTTGGTTCCCAAATGCAAAAGATAAACAACAAAAAAATTTTAAGTATTTACAAAAACTATAGACGTAAAAATGAATTAAAGAAAGGAGATAATAGAACTCATTTAACAAGAAAATCTAAAAATGCCAAGACTCAATTGACAAAATCACTAATGCTTATTGGGGTTTTCTTTTTTAGTCCCTTTTGCTAGAATTGAAATGTAGTCCTTATATTTTTCACTAAACGTGTATAATTTCCTCCTCTGTTGGACTGAAAATTAAGTATAATGTAAATACTCAGAAACTCTTGTCAACATGCAGACTTCTAAAGCAATGGGATTCTACAAAGAGCCATTTAGCAACTGATTCCACCCTAAAGTAATTTAATTGACACTAAAACTATAGGAGTAGACTTCACATAGGCTTAATAATAGTGATCTCACCTAGTATTTACACAAATATGTCAAAATTCTAATCAGGTTATCTAACACTAAAAATATAGGTTCTGGGGTATCTGAACTATCAATTTTCCATACTATGTCAAGCTATTCTATTGAGACTACTATTAACATATCTAGGAATGGAATGGAACTGGTGTGAACAATAAACATTCAGGGAGACAAAAAATAGGGGCCGGGGCAATAGTACAGCTGGTAGGGCATTTGCACACAGCCAACTCAGGTTCAATGCTGGAATCCCATAAGGTCCCCTGAGCACCACCAGGAGTAATTCCTGAGTGCAGAGCCAGGAGTAACCCCTGAGTATCACAGGGTGTGACCCAAAAAGCAAAAATCAAGCAATCAATTGAAATAAATAAAATAAAGTACTTTGATGTAGCTCAGAAGTTCAGTGAGGCACCAGGAGTATCCTAAAACAACAAACTATGAGTAGGCTCTCAGCACCACCAGATGTGGTTCTCCCAAGAAAAGAAGATTTAAACATGGGGCTCATGTTCAACATTGGTTTGAATGAGCAGTTTCTATTCTGGAGTTCGATTTCTTACTGTTAGTATATTCTGCAACTCTGGCTGAATACTTGAAACTTGTTCACCAGCAAACATTTTGTAAAAATGAGAGAAATAATGTACTTTTTATTTGTTTGGGCAACCATGAAAAATATTATTACATAATAGGTGAACTTGTTAACAAGAGAAATGATTTTTTATTAGTTTTGGAAACCCAAGATTAGGGGTGACAGAGTGATCCAGCTTCCCAGGTCCTAGAAGATACCTTTTATTGCAGTGCCAAAATGTATCCCTAAGAAGGGATGAGTAAGTGGGGCCTCAGTCACGAGTGTTGCATCTTCGAGACCTCAATGCAGCACCATGAATATACCTACAGAGTCACATGCAAATTTGGCTCCAACATATGAGCGGTGGAGAGACAAACATTGTTTATAGCAAATGGATCATTGAAAAAAAAAATCCCAGAATTCCCAAAGATGAGAATTCTGACTTTGATATGCATATGGGTTTAGGCACATGGTCTTAGAGGTCTTGGTGCATCTCCAGCACAAGGACAGGAGGCTAGAGAAATCTAACTGAATGAGAAAACACAATTATCATAGAAAGTTTTTTGTCAGTGTGTGGCAAAGTTCTGGTATTTTAAATCTCAGAAAGACTCAAATTCATTGACTTATGAGAAGAGGAAGATAATATATATATATATATATATATATATATATATATATATACATGCATACATACATACATGCATACATACATATATGAAATGTGATTCATTATGTACCATTTCCTTTAAACCATCTGCTAAGGCTTTTTTCTATTATGCAGAAAAAAATTTATAAAAAAGAAATGTGGCTTTAACTGCAAAGAGAGAACAGCATGATATACTTAGAACCACCTGCACTAAGAAAGATTCAAGATGGTATTTGTCAAATATTGGAAGATGTGTGCCTGCTAGCTGAAGGATAATGGAATGTTTTCAGAGACTGTTTTAAAGTTCTATGGCCAAGACAAAAAAAAAAAGCTGCATTTGCTTCTCATAATAGTGGTTATCATTTCTCTTGTGAAATGTTTATCTACTGGTGATCTCACTATGGCTTCCTTTGGATTGTCTTCTTGTTTTATTTTTCTCTCACTCGCTAGAAAAGGCAAACATCTTGGTCCCTGTCTTCTTCTATTATAAGTACCAACATACGCAAAGTGAAAACAAAGACTGCAGGTTTTCAAGGAAATGGGTAAATAGAGTCAACTGGATCCCAGTGAGAAGGCCATGATGCGCATATTTAAAAATTAATGTTAATTCTATAAGAAGTGGAAGCAGTATGGATTAAGAAAATAGGGAAAGATGGAAGAGGAGAGAGAATTAAATCCTGCTTCCATACAAAGAATAAATAAAACTTCCTGCTCAACTTCAAGCTGACTGATTATACTTTATGTATACCTCAAACTAAATTTCATATTTTGAAATAAGATGATCTGCAACCAGGATAAGCAATATTATGGATCTTACGTATATGGGCATTTAAATTTTAGTCTACTGCTTCACTTTTTATCCACATATATTGGATGATATTAATCTCACAAAATCATATTTTTGAGCTTGATCAACATATTTATTGTAGCTCCATATTTTCCTGTATTTCTGAGTCTAAGAGATTATTTTTATCATAAAAATAGTGAGCATATTAATAAAAATTTTCCAAGGAGTGAAAATAGGTAACAAATGAATTCATAAAACAATTTATGACAGATTAGAAAGCTGGTATGTGCCGTTGCCTTTCTTGTTCTTTATACTGTTCAGTTTTACATTATATTGTAATCATTTATACATACTTATATATCATTTACTTAAATTAATTTACTCAAATACATTTACTTAAATTCCATTCATGCATAACTGTTATATTTTATCAATAAAATTACATTTTAATTATTCCCAGGTTATTATGTTTTAAAAAACAAAATTCAATGCCTACATATTATTTGTGGGTAAATAATAGGTTATTTTACTTAGCATTAGTGCATAGAATATCAACATATTATTTCAAAACCAAAGCCCAAAAGTGAATAGATTTTAAATACCTAGTTGGAAAAGTGTTGGCAGAAGGTAGATCTAAGGATATGCGAAGGAAGGTCTGATGGATACTGCCTGTTAACAGATACACAGGGACTTCCGGCAGACTGTCTCCCTAATAGAGTTAGTATATAGAAATCCCTAGTGAGACTGTTAATCAAAGCTGCAGGTACCCAGACTAGGCTATCCCAGGTCATTTCTCTGCACATTTCCCTGTTGGCTATAACTAGCCCAAGATGGAGTCTAATGGACGATGCTTAAATTTAGGCAAAAAACAGGTTTTTCTTGTTCTTCTGTCTGACACGTCCTTGCCATCATGGGCTAGTCCAAAGGCTGCATTAGCAACTGTAATGCGTTCTTTTGTTCATCTCATCTTACCTAGATAGCACCCCCTGCAGGTTTTTGGTTCCTGGTTGTCTCCTTCCTATTATTCCTAAGTCCTATTCAATGAATGTGAATTGTCTTTGTGATGTAAACCATGCAAACTTTAAGCTGTATTGCCCTTTGAGACGAGGGATAAGGGAGTTGGGGTCTGTGTGGGAGTGGTCAGTCAGTCAGTCAGTCAGCTCAAGTCAATGAGTAAAATGAGTTAGTCCAAGTGAGTGAGCTCAGGTCAGCGAGCTCAGGTTAGTCAGCTAAAGTCAGTTAGCTGCGGTTAGTCAGCTGCCATGATGAGAACTGCTGCCCCTCCGGCTGGTGATCATTAAAAACATTAATGGATATACATCGTGTTCCTGGTGTCTCATCTCTGTACCTCTGACCCGACAGGACATTCCTGCTTCAGAAAAGTTGAAAATGTCACTTTATCATACCCATATTGCATCATATACAGTAAAGTTCCAGGACAATATAAAAAGTTCCAGCAATCATTGCGCTCATTTCTCTAGCTTAATTAAGCGTGGTACCGTTTTTACCATGGAGCACTGTACGATATTAACACTGGTGATCTCCAGAGCCCACTTTGGAAGAGAGCATTTCAATCATTTCCTTATTGCTGCATAGTTAGGTCATAGAAATATTTCACCACTTTAAATAAAGGTTTTAGCATCACATACATAAGCATTTTTATCTTATTCAGAAATATTCTCTAAAACTAAGTTCCCATAAGTGAAAGAAAGAAATAAAACAAGAGAAAACATTTGTTCAGTTTTAGATCTTTGAGATATACTGTCAAAGTAGTTTTTCACTTACCGTACAAGTGGATAAAGGCAAATAAGACATCATTCCATAGAGTGTGAGAGTGGATGGTTACTACTACTGCTCTTGAATTGACACAGTTGAGAAAAACCAAACATATATAATCAGCAATATTTTTTCACAGTAGATGAGGCTCACAATCTGTAAATCTCCTAATAAGTATAGATTGTGAGATGTGAGATTAATTAATAATTAATTTAAAGTATTAATTTTATGAGCTATCTCCTGACTAACACTCTGAGTATAGACTATACTATCTTCTGTCACACATGAAGAGTTTAAGGAGTGTAGTTTTGTGCTTTTCAGCTATTTAGTAAATTGTTAACTTGTGGTGAGTGTTTCTGAATGATGGAATGATTAAAATGTATAAACGTATAAATACAGACTCCATAATGCCTCTTTCTAACCAGTTACCCTGAGACTCTCAGACATGGGGCAGAGCTGCTACCTGCTCTCCCTGTGCCCAGCTGCTCATGAGGCGCCTGAGAGGCAGGGTGGGTTCTAGCCCTGGCCTGCCACCCCAACAGAGCCTCACAACAAGCCAGACGACCCCCCACACTCCATGGGGGCCACCATTATACACATCCGGACTTCCCTCTCATCACAACTCCACCCAGCAGACCAGACTATCACAGCCCAGATCATCGACAGCCACGCTGCAGCAGTTTTTTTTTTCAATCGGCCTAGGTATGCTGAACCAGAGAGTCTCAGACATGGGGCAGAGCTGCGACTTGCTCTCCCTGTGTCCAGCCGCTCATGAGGTGCCCGGGAGGCATGGTGGGTTCTTGCCCTGGCCTGCCACCCCAGCAGAGCCAGACGACCCCCTACTCCATGGGGGCCAGCATTTTCCATGTCTGGACTTCCCTCTCTTCACAACTCCACCCAGCAGACCAGACGATCATAGCCTGGCTTGCGCGGCGCTAGCGGCCACACGGTTCATCAATAAATGCTTTATTTAAAGGTGACTACAAGAGTATGCCACCCGCACGGCAAGCCTGGCAAGCTAAATACTAGTAACATTTATATTAGGTTATTCCCATGACCTAATATAATGGTTTGAGCTCTTTATGTTCCTGGAGCTTGTAGATGCCTTTGGGTTCTACTAGCGTGAGACAGGACATATGGAGATATTACTGTTGCCCGCTCTAGCAAACAGATGATGAACTGGAAGATAGTGATAGTGATACCCTGAGCTCACCATAAAGCACTTAGTCAAAGATCTGTGGGTGATCTAGATGTACCAGAGAACATAAATATGGTTGACTAGACAGGATGAAGGCACTAGAACTCACTTGTGAGAAGGATGGTGTAACAGTAGTTCTTTTACTATAAGTTGTTTGTCGGCTAACTGACCTTTTCAGCAACTCTTGGACCTCTCAGGTTTATCTTCTTCATATCAAAAACAAGTTTCTAACACCCTTTAGTTGGTGATTTAAAAGCTGAAATAGATACAAAGGCACTTTGAAAAGCTAGTACTGTATTAAAAATATGAGATATAATTATTATTTTTACAAACTATATTATCTATCCCAAACAGTAAGAAAGTCTGGAAACTGGAGTGCCGGAGTATTTAGATTAAAGAAAAAAAAGTAATGGAAGCCCCAGGAATTAATTTTACTTCTGATGGTTGGCCTAGAGACATCCACATTGTTTTCCCTGAAAGAATAAAATGTCTTCCCCTCTTGCTGGGGTTTCCAGGTTCCTCAGAAGTTGCTTAGAGTAGCATAGCTCAGAGTAATTTGCTGACTTTAAAAAAACATTGTTGACAACTGGGATTACATGGTATCTCTTTTATCCTGTACTTTTTCCTGATACTAGTTTTATTGGAGTTTAATCATAGATGATCTTGAGAAATGCTTTGAAATCTGATTAAAATGAACATTAATAAAGGTATAGAAGAAATAACAGCAGTGTTGCAGATGTAAACAATAAATGAACAAAATGCAGTAGTAATTATATGAAATTAGCCACTTGACATTCATGAGCAATAGACTCTCATCTTTGGATTCCCTAGATTTGTGAATTCAGGAATAATAGAAAGATTCCTGTTAAGAGTAAAACATTTGGAGCATGTATTACTATCAAATTAAGCACCATTTCAGAGTTTGATCTGGAGATTTTGTTCAGTTAGTGATTTTAGCAATGTTTGGGAACTTTTGCATATTTTTCTGGAAAGTTTCATGAATTAAATATTGTGATACCCATATAGAGTTTCTGGTGGTCTTGTGTATGCTACTACCAAATAGTCACTGCCGAATAAATATTGCACATATTAATTTTATCCACACTTGTGACTATTAAAGCACTCATTTTTAAATTTATTTCACTTCCTTTTTTCCTTCCTTCCCTGCCAGTCTTTTTTTTTTTCAAATCATTTCAACATTAGGGCCCATAAGAATTTCCAAGCATATTAGCAAATGTGTTCATTTGCTATTGGTTTCTCTACCTCTTCACTTACATACCATCATCAGTGAATGGCCTTAAGGGGAGAACACTTTTCCACAAAACTAATTGAGTATGTTCCTTTCATTTTGCTCATTGCACTAGAGTTACTGTATACATTCTCTGCCCTGATGATTCCTCCTAATGGCGCAACACACTTTTGACCCCTTTTTCCTCTGGGGTAGTAGGATATTTGTCTGGGCAATGCCTTGGAGATATTTATCATCTCAGGGGTAGAAGTGATGCTGGTGGCTTTAGTAAGTAGAAATCAGGGTGCTCTTGATCATTTCACATGCACACTATCTGTGTCTGGGAGTTGGTGATTCCAGCCAACCCCTTGCTAGTCACCTTAACTTAGTTCAAGATGAAGCCAGAGGCATCTGAGGGTTTTCCCTAGTCCACGAGCCCTGGGTTTGACCCATGAAGGAGCCAACTATTTTATTTTCTGGTGTTTGATGTTTGGTGATGTTTTCTGAGTTCTTTTCTGAGTTCGGTGATAGTCCCATTTTCTGCTTCTAGTTGTCAGAGCTTAGTCCTAATCAGTTTTCAAATAACTATTTAACAATGTAACTTTTTAGACCTGATATCTACAAAACATTCCATAAAAAAGAAACAAGAACCCAAGGGAATGCATGAAAAACTGTTGCAGAACAAAGAATTACTTAACCTACAAGGTCAATTGTGTCAATTTACGAAAAGCCCTGGTTGAGGATGACTTAGGGGTAATGTAAAATTTAGGCATAATTGAGAACTTTTCAAACCCTTTACCTTTTCCTTTATGTGATTTGTCTTCTTACGAGAAAGACAGAGCTGCCCCTATTTGTACTGTTTCATGAGAATGCAGTATCTGACTCTCATAGGGAAGACCTACAGTTGAGAGGTGTTGAGACTCATATCGGACTCCAGATTCTATGGCCCTTACCACTGTTCTCTCCTCTCTGAAGAGCACTGACCTGTGTACTGACCTTTTAGCATGGTTTGGCAACAGTCAAAGATTGGAATCAATGACCCATCCTCTGAGTCATCTTTCCCAGGAAACATATTCAAAAGTGGTTCATTTCTGGCATTGATGGAGATTTTTTTTTTAAAAATATGCCAGGGTAAAAAGAATATAATAGGAAACATGATGCCCACATGAAGATGCATGTCCCAATACTCATTATCAATCTGTGACCCTGGTCAGCCACTCAGCAATCTGTGTCTCCACTTCTTCCAGCGCAAACTGGAAAAGCTATTGGTCAGTGTAATGCAGTGGTGACCACTGATTGAGAGCCTACTCTGTGCTTTGCAGTGTTTATGCAATCTCTCCTGACTTTCTAGCACATGCATAAATCTTACGTACTTCTAGATTGTCAGTGAATTAAATCTTTTTCAAGTGACATGCGAGAATACAAAAAATATATGGCTGCTTGAAAGAGTGGCATTAAAAAATTCCAAATAATACAGTGTCCAAAAAGTTCATTTTTACTTTTCTTCTTCACAGGGCAGCATTGTTTGTACTTGGCAAGCATACACACGGCCATTATCCTTGTCCTAGGGCAGCAAGCAACAGATTTGGTGTGACTAAGTCATAAAATGCTTGGAGCTGAGCACTTGGTGGCCTGCCTAACCTCTTGGCTGATTCCGATTGCCCGCTGACACCCAAATGGATATGTGAAAAGCTGGAGCATTTTATTAATATGCAAGAGTTTCCTCCCAGGGCCAAAAAAGGCCTCCATGACTCAAAGAAAATAGGTTCCTCAGCAGTAAACTGCCCTTTAGGGAAAAAAAGAAGAGAAATTCCAGAGGAAGGAAGGAAAAAAGAAAAGAAATTTTAACCAGTACTGTCAATTATAATTGAAACAAGGAGGACAGTAAATGATAATTGCACATTTCAGATGTTCCCTGCCCAGAGTCATCTTCAAATCTTCAAACTGGTTTCCTCAGTCTGTATTTATTTATTCTTCTTTAACTACCCTGAGACATGCATATCATTATCTTCCATGGACATCTTTAGTAAACAGGGAGCTTAGGCATGTTTGCATTGTTCTGGCTTGTTGCCGTTGTTGACCTGATTGGATCATGCACTGCTTTGATCACTTAAAAATGAAAGCAGTTTTTACTGCAAATTGTGCTGGAATGGTTTGAAAACTAAACAAACCGAAAGGACATGTTCTATTTATTCTTTATTACTTACACATTTAAAAAGAACACACAGACCTCCCTTCTCTCGTTCCCCAAAACATAAGTGTGCTTCACTCTTAACCACCAACTCTTTTAATATTCTAGGCAAAATATCAATTTAGGTTTAAAAAGCACACTTTAATAAATAATTTCACCACACTCTCGCTGCACTTTCCTATTGGAGGCTTAGGAGGTTGGGACTTGCCTTCAGAACTTATGGCCCTATTAACTTGGATTTAACAGATAGATCACTAGATCCTCTTCAATCTCGCTACCCTGGCCTGTAAAATAGAATAGCAGCTCCAAGTAAAAGCATAGACTTCTTCAAAATACATATACAAAAACAAATTCTTAGACTTAAGAATCAATAATTACCTGAAGTAAAGGGGAAGCCTGAGGAGTAAATGGAGTCAAAAAGGTCAGCTCTGTGATGAAGAATGGAATTAAACTTTTGGTAGCAAAAGAATGTATTATATACAGATGGTAATTTATGAACCCTACAACTGATTATATATATATATGTATATATATATATATATATATATATATATATATATATGGGATGCCAGGGATACAAACCCAGGTTGGCTGCATGCAAGGCAAACACCCTACCTGCTGTGCTATCTCTTCAGCCCCAGTTACTTTTTTATCCAGTCATCTGTTCTTCAGTAAATGCTCAAGATGAGAGCCTTCTACTGAGACTATACCACCTACACGGCAGAGCCTGGCAAGCTACCCGTGTTTTATTTACTTGTTATGCCAAAAACTAGTAGCAATTATGGACCTCAGTTCCATGACCTGAAGAATGGTTTTGGGCTCCTCCTGTCCCTGGAGCAAGCAGATGCCCTTGGGTTACACTTGCTTGTGACAGGACTTATGGAGATGTTACTAGTGCCCACTCGAGCAAATTGATGAACAATGGGAAGACAGCGATACAGTGATACAGTGATATAGATAGATAAATATAAACATGTACATGTATATGTAATAGAACATTGTTAGCTTCAACTTTAAAATTCTAGTAAAAAAATAAAGAAAAGAAAAATACATTCAACACAAAATAATGTGTGTTAGGTATTCAAGGAAATTGAACCCTACTTTTCTTTATAGAACGTTTTATTTATAGCACTCAGCATACAAGTGATAGCATTTAGAATCAAGCAGTAATTTTGGCTAAAATTTAGATTCTTCTGTTTTTTCATATTACAGAAATGATCTAAGTAAAAACTGTACTTACTATACTCACACCTTTTTAAAGAGCCCCCATTAAATTACAAATCAATGTCTCTAGTATAAAGACATGCTAAGTTACCATTTCCTCTCATTTTCATTTTTTAATTTAAAACCCCAATAATTAAAATATACTATGAGAAAATTCATGGATAAGTAATAAGGCTTTATAAACAACTACTTACTAATGATGTGTCTGCAGCTGTACCTGCCTTTTCTCGAGTCTTTTTGATCAACAATCATGACAGCCTTATCTTTTCAATACTATAGTCATGAGGTTATTAAAAGGGACCAAATACCCTAACAGCCTTGTACCTTTGATTTTCTGCCATATTCTCCAAGTTAATGAGTAAGAGGGTCAAGGGAATTTATTCCTGTGCTTTAGGAAATCTACAAACAATATTAAAAGAGAAGTTGGTGGTAGATTAAGAAACTTTTAATAACCTTGTGCAAACCTTGCAGACACTCATTACTCAGCTTCAGTTAGCATGTATAGGTGATTGAAATATGCAATTTCAAAATATGCCATGGGAGTTAGGAGAGAGCCAGGGGCTGATAGAGCAGTACTTTAGGTAAGAAGAAAAGAGGAGTTTTCAAGGCCAAAAATCTCAATAGAAACTCAGCTTCTTCATTTTTGCCTTAGTTTTAAGTGTAATTTTGGAAGCCTGGGAGGGTCCTATACACACACTGTTGTGAAACCCACCATTGACAACTGATTCAGTTTTATGAAGCACGCACACTTTGCTTGAAAGAGAACATCATATTCTCTCCTTCATTTCTCCTTTTCTTTATTTGCTATTTTTCTAGGCCAGCTAGTAGACTTCTAACACCTAATTTGATCCCAATCTAAGAAATAGAAACAAGATATTTTCCGATTTATCTTTGAATACGTATTTATCTTCCTAATGCTGCTTCTCAGCATCAACAGTAAATTTATAGAGAACTTGAGATATCAACTAGATACCATATCTAACCTTCTACCAACCCGATTCTATAAACTCATTCCAACTACAAAATAGTTTAACATAGAGAAAATTAAAGATGTTTTTCCACACCCAACAGATGAAAATCTAAGGTTCAAAAAATTGTGACAACCCAAGCCACACAGCTTCTGAGTAGAATTTTTGAAGACTGCATTTAATTCAACCCAGTCCCAGCGTTCAAAGTACAACAACATCCTGGCATCAGTTTTCTCTATATAAATAATGATAATTTTAAAGACAAGCTATGCTTTGTCTTTTCAAAGAAATTTTTGTGAGAATCAAATTATCGTTTTTACAAAGTCAATATAACAATAAACAAATGTAACAGTTTGGGGAGAAAATTAAGGTGAGATAGATGCGTAGAGAAAATGCTCTGGCACTGAAGGAAGAGAATGTGACATACCAAAACACAGTCAAGATCACACTGACCAAGAGGAACTCATGTGCTAGAGCAGGGTCAGCTTTTTTTTTCTGTTGAAGTCAAGAGAGTGGATACTTTAGGCTTCACAGCAGCTATCTCAACTACCCAGTTGTGCATGAAAGCAGCCTTGGGAAATATGAAAATTAAGAATGCTGGCTAAATTCCCATAAAATTTTACTTATGAACACTAGCATTGATATTTCATAAGAATTCATAATACTCTTGTTTTGTTTTTTGTCAACTGTTTTTAAGTGCAAAAGCCACTTTAACAAGCAGACTAAGCAAAGCACTGAGTGTGTTCATGGTAGGACACACAAGCTTCATAATACAAAGCAATGAAAAACTGATGAAGTGAATAACTTACTTGGAAAATATTTAACGGATAACATAATTTCAGAAAATTTTGGGGGGCATATTAGTAAGAACTGCTTTTGATGGTAAGGAACTGGAAGAGATAATTGATGTCTCTTTGGACTACAAGGGATTTTATAATATGTTAACAAGAAATCTGAATATACAAATTCTGTTTTTTCAGAAGTTTAACAATGTTATCAGTGACCCAAAGTCCTTCTTTTGCTTTGCAGTCTCAGTATGTTGGCTTTCCACATTTGCATTTCAAAATGCTCAGTCCTGCAATTGCTGCTTGGCACCAAGCATCATGTCCTAACAATAGCATTCACAGTTGAAAGGGGGAAAGATTATTCAGCCACAAATCAACCAACTCTCTCCTCCTTTCTCATTTATCAATATCTTTTGTCAATAGCCTTTTCTCACCATCCTTCAGTAGGCCACTTCTTTGGCTAAAACTAGGACATAAGGTCAAATCTTTGAAAAAAAAACAAATTGTCACAATCAATGTGGATTGGTCCTATTTGCTAGAATATGATACTATACTCTGGTGTCTTAACCATCATAGATTGATTGCTCTCAGTTGGGGTAATTGCAAAATTCAAAATCAAGGCACGGGTAAGTCCAGTGTGTAGTACACACCAATGTGTAGTACATCTGCAGATCAAGATATGCAGATGACCAGCTCTTAACTATTCTCACATAACGCAAAGATACCATTTGCATCTCTTCTTATAAGATTACTAATTCCATTTATGTAGATTCCACTCCCATAACGTAATAAACTCCCCAAAGTTTCATGTGTAAATATCATCAGACTGAGTATTTAAGCTTCAACACACAACTTAAATAGGACAAACATCAAGTCCATAGTAATCAATTATCATACTGGTTCCAACAAAATTAAGATTCTACTAGTCAAGAAAAAATGAAGTATGAAAATTTGGTAAGCTTACATTTAAAAAGTGTTTTATGGAAAACAGAGCTAGAAAAAATGTTGAGATTATATTTAATTTCTGTTATATCACAAGAACCTCTCATTTCTTGCCACATGATATAAAGTATTAATAAGTGCTTCTATTTTCCAAATTAATTGCAAAACTAGTGAGGGCCAGAAAAACCACACCTTATTTGTTATCTTACTCTTCAATGCAATTCATTAAGGTTTAACAATACCTGTCTAGGCCAGAGATATAGCTCAGTAGAAAAGCATTTGCCTTGCCTATGTGAGGTCCTGGCTCAATATAGATAGATAGAGAGACAGATATAAGATTAGATGGATGGATGGATGGATGGATGGATGGATGGATGGATGGATGGATGGATGGATGGATGGATGGATGGATGGATGGATGGATGGATGGATGGATGGATGGATGGATGGATGGATGGATGGATGGATGGATGGATGGATGGATGGATGGATGGATGGATGGATGGATGGATGGATGGATGGATGGATAAGAGAGATAGAGATAGACAGACAGATAGACAGACAGACAGACAGACAGACAGACAGACAGACAGACAGACAGACAGACAGACAGACAGACAGACAGATAGATAGATAGATAGATAGATAGATAGATAGATAGATAGATAGATAGATAGATAGATAGATAGATAAATAGATAGACAGAGATAAAGATAAATATAGATATTGATACAGATATAAATACAGATATAGATAAACATACAGATACAGATATATAGATATAGATGCGTGTGAAATTGAAATGCTAGAAGAATTTGCAGTTAGTCTTAGAGAACCCTTGCAATTAAAAATAATGATAATCTAAATTGGATCATAAGAAGAAATGTAAATAAGAAAGAGAAGTATACAGGAAGTGAAACTTGTATTATCCTTAGTCTTCATTTTCTCCCAGGCAAAACTGAAGCTCCCTGGTTGTAAAACATGTTCCTCTTTATTGGCTCCTGCTTCTGTTGGTTTCCATCTCTGGTGGATTGAAAAATATAGACCCATTCTCTGTAGTATAGTGTGTGAGTCCACAATGCTGCCAGTGTCCTTCCAGATATGACTAAGGAATATCTAATTAAGTTTAAATAAAAACTTTTGTATCAATAAGACGAGCCAGTAATCACATGGGTACTTTACAAGTTACAATTAGAAGCTAGAGTCTATCTGCATAACATAAGGTTTTTAATATTCTGTTCTCTTGCTAATGAGAAATTGTTATGTGTAGACTTTTCTAACTTATGAACTAGTGGTATGTCTCTCAGTAAATGACTCTCAATGAGACAGGTATGGAAAGCTTTGTCACTAGCAAAATAAAGAGAACCATAAATGCCTTTTATTTCTCAATTTTCAGATAATATATAGGTTGAATTGAAAATGATCATTAATTAAAAAATACAAGAAAAGGAATAATATACTCATTAGTTGTCATTCTACTTGGTAAAAAGGCAAACAATTTGATACTATAGACTGGAACTAGGGAGTATCAGACTAAGAAGTCAGCTAGAAGGAGAGGGATGGATACAGAATCATCTCTCTCCTATCTGGGATTTAAAGATACATAGTAAGGGAACAACAAAGGGTCAAAGGCAATAGAACTGGAAAGATGGTTCACAGGACTGAGTGTGTTGGGGCCATGGGAAGTCAGAATGAAAGGGAAAAAACTACTGAAATCTTGGCAGAGGGAAGAGGGTTCTCTGTTGGTAGGTGTGGTTTTGGAATGATCTATGCATGGAACCATCATTAATAGTATTGTAAGGCACAGTACCTCAATAAAGGTAAGAAACAGTTTTTGTTGTATTTTTATTTTGTTTTGTTTTGGGGTCACACCTAGCAATGCTCAGGTGTTACTCCTAGCTCTATACTCAGAAATTACTCCTGGCAGTGCTTAGGGGACCATATGGTATGCTGGGGATCAAACTCCAGCTGTGTGTGTGCAAGGTAAATGACCTAGCCATTATAATATTATTCTGGCCCTGAAAAGTTTAAAAGCAAAGATAACAAGTAGTTAATTTGCATGTTTCAAATTATTAGTAATCTTAAGCAAAGATAAATAGTTCAATTTGCAAATCCTTTATTGGCTTACCATTATCTGAAGCTATGACTGTTTATTACAATCCTAATTGCACATGTGGACATTTGCACTCACACAGCACAAGGTTGGGGCCAAGAGTCACATGTGTTCCATTCATTAACAAATCTCTGAGGCCCATTCACTTCAGAGCTAAAGTTTTCTTTTATGTTGTTGTTTTTGTTTGGGGCCAACCTGGCAGTACTCAGTGCTAGCTCCTGGCTCAGGGATCACTCCTGGTAGGTTGGATGGACCACATAAGGTGGTGGAGATCAAAATCAGGTTAGCCTTGTGCAAGGCAATCAATCTAGCCACTGGTCTATCTCTCCAGCCCCCAAGAGCTAGATGCTTCACCCTGTTAGCCTCAAGTTACAGCTTCTTGTTCCTTCCACCCCTCACATTCTTGGTTACTTCTACCATTCCCACTCCTTCCCACTTCCCATGAACTCAGCCAGAGATGACAAAGCGGTTTTATCTGGAGTCCCAATTCCAGCTGACCTGTGCTGGTTGCTAGGAGACTGCATTCAGCAAACTTGTAAGCAGTGTCTATCTGGGCTGAAGACATCCAGCTGGGTATCTTGTCTTTCCTCCTGCCTCATCTCAGCTTCTCTTAGTAGGTACTTCTGATCTCCCCCATGAGATCTTGGTGTTACAGCTGTGGAAGAACTTAAGAACAAGAAGCAAAGAACAAAGAGAGAACCATGGCCCAAATAACGTTTCTTCAGTCTGCAAGAGGAAAGCAAGATCATGGTCAAATAATAGACCCAATGCAATCATGTAGAGAAGGAATCGGCACAGAAAAAATGGACTTGAGAAAGCATCAGAAAAGAGGAAGTGGTGAGAGGCCACTTGAGCAAGAGAAATTGCTTTCAGGACCAACACTTCATTCCTCAAAATCCATTCTCTAGTCTCATGCTTTGTATGGGAACTCAACTAAGCCAGATCTAAAGAAATGTACACAAAGACATATTGGTATATATTATCTGCATGTTCTCTCAGTGTATGTGAGAACAGTCTTACACATATACAGAGCAACACAGACACAGACACATGGTCATATTTTTTCACCATGCTGTTGCTACTTGGATCTTCACACTGCTCAGAAACTTCCTCTCTCTCAGATTCTTCTGTCGCTGGAGGAAAAGGCTGTGTAGCTCTTTAGCCAGAAGCTTTGACTGTTTTCTTTTTATGTGCTCTGCTGGACTAGAGACTTCCTGTTAAGGGTGTGTGTCACCAGGGGAGCAGAGTGGGTGACAGATTAGAAACAGAAGCTTTAGGTAACAGCACTGCAGGACTGGTGCAGTCACTTGGTACACAGTTTAACAGGAATATTCTCCAGACCGAGTGAGGAGAAGCTAGACATTTTCTTGTGTAAACCCAGAGTGTAGATAATAGTCAATTACTCCAAAGAACAAGTGTTAAAGTTTATTTGCAAAGTTGAGTTCAAGCCCTACTGCTAAATTAATCCTACAGGTTGATAACACTAAGGTATATTGCCCTCACCTAGCAATTTATCTGAAGGCGTTCTAAAGGCCAGGCTGTTAGCATCTCTTTTACTGAACCCTGAAATCCCTATACAGAAGTTTCCGTTTTTATTCTCCAATGTGGTTCCTACCAGTGGACATCCTATGATATATTGAATAGAAGTAGCTTTGTTGCAGGACACCTAAAAGCCTAAAAGCCTCTACATCTGCCCTGGATTGCCTCCTGCAGATCACTTCATAGATAGGGGGTAGTTTAAATGTGGCAGTTTATCTGACCATGTATTCTGTACTGGCTGGTATAAATATTCTCTCATCCTACCACAATCATCGTGGGACTAGCTAGATCTTACCAGCATATTTGCCTGGCCACGTTGGATCTCTAAGTAATTAGACCAGAGACAAATGCTGTTTGCCAACAAGCAAGCAAGCATGGCTCCCTGATAACTCAAAGGCAACTAAAATACAAAACTACGGTGAAGTAGACGAGACTCTTGTGGAGGCTTGGAGAAATATTTAACTGGCATTAGTATAGTCTTTGGTACAGAGACATGCCATATCAGAAACCCCCTTCTCTACCCTATAAAGGCATTTCCAGGCAGATCTTGGCTCAAGACATTAGGTGAGGTGCTGGGAGAAATTACCTGAGGGCATTTGACCCTTCCTGCCAGAGAAAGTTACATTTAGCTTATAGCTCCTCCCAGCTCTGCTAGGAGGCTTTGAATTAGCTCTGGGTCCTTGTAAACAGCCAGATGGTCTCCTGAAGTTGAAGCTACATTTCTATAAAGCTATTTTCCTATTTTCATCTCTAGATAGCCCAGGAGTTTGGGTGGATTTCTAGCTATAAAATAAGCTGCAAGAAGAAAGAAGGCCCTCTCTTTTCCCCTTTTGCCATTTCAGCTTCCCTTGGTGTTTTGCTTCTCTGTCCTCTCCATTCTCTGTTGGGCCTCAATACGTGCTGGCAGTCATCTTGGCCTACATGTGGATGGGGCCTAGCTGGAAACCCAGAGTCCGGAGGTTTTCCCTGCTCTTAGATTGTATACCTGAACCTGTGATAAGTAAAGCCCTTTTTAAAACTGCATCGGATTCCTGAGTTTTCATCCATTCCCTACCGACTTCGAAATAGAAGGGAACTCGCTTCCCGGCTTCCCGACATAGCTTGGGAATATGAAGTGTCCTTGCATCAAAGCATTTACTTTGCATCAAAGCATTTACCTTGCATCAAAGCATTTATCAATTTTCTGTGGAAAATTAGAAGAAATGTGACGAATTATAAAAGTGACAAGCTGACTGGGAATTACACTCAGGTGCTTCTCATTCTCACTAGCAGAAAAAGCTTCTGTGGGTATCTCTCAAGATGATCCATGAATGAATCTCAGTGCTGAGGACAACGCGAACAGTGACACTCAGGGTAGCAGATCCCACATGATCTAGCTCAACTACAAAACTGTTTGGCAAGCACTATGCCATAGATCTGTGACTTTCAACACAGTGTTGCATTGCTTTCCATCCCCTGAGGACTTCTGACTAGAATCTGCAAATATTTTTAACTAGTACAACTGGGAAGAATGGGCATAGAACAAGGAGGTGGGGAAAGAAGCCTCCATTGCATTTGCTGGGAATTTTCTGTTTGCTCAGATTTTATTTTTATTATTTATTATTTGCTCAGATTAAAGCCTGACGACATGGAGTGCCTATCCTAAGGAGGGGAAAAGCTAAGACCCATACGGAGAACCACAAATACCAAAGGGCCTCACTCCACCTAACACAAAAGGGCTGAAAGACAGCTCAAGGGCAAGCACATGCTTTACTTCTGTCAAGTTCAATCCCTGGCCCTTATGCCACCCCTAATTCCACCAAATATAGCCCTATTCTACACCACCGCTAGGCCAAAGATGAGTCGCAAGACCTCAGCATTGATCAGCCTGGTCCAGTCTGCCCAAGTATTACCAGAAGTGCCGCCGCCACTCTCCCGGGCCGGCCCCACCTACCCCATCTGCCCCTTCACCACCAACACCTCCCCAGAACAGCTTGGGAAGTCCCTTTCCAGAAAAAAAAAAAAGAAAAAAAAATGAACAAACAAAATAAATGAAGCTCTTAAAACTCTACAAAGAGCAAAATAGCGTTTTTGAAGGGAAAAGATAAGTGTATTTGTTGTTTCTGCCTAGAAATGTGCACATTATGGAAAGTCCTCGATGACTGATACATTATATCATTCTAAGGGTTTTTTTCTGGGAAACTAGAAGTGGGAAATCTTCCTCCTGGCAAAAACACCAAGGTCAGGATAGTCTGTTGGGAAAACAATCTAAGACATACAAACATGTGCCTACTCCCCATCCCCCTTTTCTTTTAGTAAATCTAGACAGATTTAATATTGAATGGATAGGTTTGGCGCTAGAGGCTTTCCTGGGATGGGTGGGGTAAGAAAGTCTTCAGGCTTTCTCTGGATTCAAATACGTATTTGTTCATTTGCTACTAGGGCTGTAACTATAGTACAACAGGGAGGGCATTTGTCTTGTACGCCCAACCCGGTTGGATCCTAGGCATTCCATATGGTACCCTGAGCACCCACCGCCAGGAGTATTTTCTGAGTGCAGAGCCAGGTGTAACCCCTGGCATCGCCAGGTGTGACCCCCCAAAAATACCTGTTTACTAATCTCTACTGAAAACGTGCATTTCTTGGTAGTAATTAACTTTTACCAAGTCACAAATGCTAATACCTTTAGGTTCTCGTGATGGTGTTTGAATTTATTACTTGGCTATTAGAGTCAGCTAAGTTTCCAAAATAATTATTACTAAAATCAGACCTGCGTAAGGCTGAAGAGATTGTATATCGGGTCAAGAGCTTGACTTGGGCACGGCTCCTCTGAAGGCTCTCCCTGGCGCCACACTTGGCCCTTGAGTTCTACTGAAAGAGGACTCCCAGTGCAGAGCCCAGAGTAAGCACCGCTGGGTGTGGCCCCTAAAACTCAAATTCCTTGCATAAAAAGAATAAATTCCTTGCATAAAAAGGCTGGTGCTCAGAGAGCCTGTGGCTGGCCTCCTTGGGGGAGCGAAACTGGCTCCTTCCAGATCCCAGCTCAGCTCTTGTTAGCGAGGCGGTTTTTGTCAGCAAGTACTAGACTAGACGCTCAGGGCAATCCCATCCTCAAATCTGTGGTAACTAAACGGACAGAAGGAAAAAAAAATGGCTCGTTTTCTCTTTTACCGATAATTTCATCTGATTTGCCTCCCCCTTGAGCAGAATTCAGTCATGTGGCCACATGCAGTTGCAAATGATAAAAAATGTGATTTGTATTCCAGGGGAAATGTGTTCAGCTGAATGTGAGCTTAATTTGAGAGCAGGCGGGTGGATAGTTGATGGCGAGAAACAGTCTTTGCTACAAGTCTCCTCCCGGACTGGGCCATGACTCCATTATCACTTCACTGACATTCCTCGTTTAAAGAGTAACTGGGAAAGTACAACATGGTCCCCTGAATCCTGAAAAATATGGCTCTTTGGGGACCCCTGGCAGAATCAGACACCCCAGAGGTGCCTAATGCAGGGATCAGCGTCCTTGAGCCCTAAAGAACCATCTTGCCACACTGGCCTATAGGAAGTGGTTTCTATGTCCCACTCAGGATGGCCCCTAATTAAAAAAAATTTTTTTCAATAAATAACTTGGAAAAGGGGTCTGAAGATTAGCAACCCCATTAAAACATCTGAAATTGTCTTAAAATGTGGAGTCTGGGAGTAGTGTGGAGTAATAGAGCAATGGGGAGGGCATTCGCTTTGCATGCTGCTGACCCCAGTTGGATTCTCAGCTTCCAATATGTCCCCTGAGCACCGCCAGGAATAATTATTGAGTGCAGAGCCAGGAGTAACCCCTGAGTATCACCAGTATGACCCAAAAGCAAAAAATAAATAAAATAAAATGCAAATAAATAAAATAAAATGCAAAGCCAGCTAGATTATCCTGGTTCTTATAGAAATGAGAAAGACAAGGTGAGGGAAATAAGAGACAGACTGGCGGTACAGAGCAGAATCAGGGACCTCATACACACTGGCCGTGTAGAGCTGGGTAATCTCTGTGTCTGAACCACAGAGTCAACTCATAAGTATGAGATCAAACTGCAACAATGGAACTTCGAGAGTTGTTTGTCAAGGAGGCAGGCTCAGGGGTAGGGGAAACTGGGAATACTGGTCAGAGAAGTTGACACCGGGGATGGGACATTGTATACCTGAGATTCAACTATGAATAGTTTTGTAACTCACAGTGCCTCAATGAAAAGTGTCTTAAATAAATAAGAAATAAAATACGTTCTCTTTCACCCACCCATCCTTTGTTTCTCCTCTTGTTTATCTATTCTTTACAAGCTACCAAAGCATTGTATGGACTTTTCTCAAGAAAGGTGTGCATGTTTTTTTTAACCTTGTATTATAGTTATTTCTGTGTGTTCACATTTTTCCCTACTAGATTGCAAACATCTTGAGGACAGTCCATTAAAATCATGCCTGAGGCCTCGCCGTGATGCCCTCTCGGTAGGCGTTCAATAATTATTTCAGAGGAAGAGAGCAAGTCCTACCTTTGTGGAGGGAGCGAGAGCTCAGCAGGATACACGAGGGAAATAGCCTTGTTATCTTTAACGGTTGCAAAGATAAAGTATTGTGGAGATTATTTCATTTTCTTAAGCGGATTTGATAAAAGAAAAAAAAATGAGTTTGTTTCGGGACTACCAGGAGCTTTTTAATATAACCGATGTGAGTCTCAAGATTTGGGATGAAATCCTACCCCAACCTGCTCGTGAAAGCAGCACATCTACAAAACTCACCATTATTGAATGACACGGTGCAGAAGGCTGTTAGGAAAGGCTAATGCCTATACAGATGGTGTAATGAAGAAATGGGAGGTTTAGGCACGGGGAAACCGCAGCTCCAACAGAAGGAGCTGAAAAGATATAGATAAGATTAGTGACATATGTACAGGCCCAGATACTGTGTGACAAAGTCTACCCAGCTGAATAGGCTGAAGCCAGAAGTAATAGGAAGGCCATGTTCTCCCTAATCCTCCAAGATAAGCTGTTCCATCCAGAATTATCAGCCAACAATCTTCAGGGTATCAGGCTGAAAATGAAGTTTCAGACTGCTTTGATTCCTCATCCATAAATGAGAAAGTGCCTGAAGGATCTTTATTTATTCTCGCTCCCACCGAAACACTCTTCAAAAAGTGCCAATATACTTGCAACAGATGCATAAAGCCTCCCTTCCTTTGATTGACAGAACATGATATAAAGCAACCCTCACTTGACATTTCCGTTTTATAAGTCTCCTAGCAGGGGGAGGAAAAAAATTCTTGCAAAAAAAAAAATCCACTAGAAAATAAAGAGGATTTATGCAAACTCACATGAATGTTTTTAGAATCAAATTTAACAGTTTTATTCCTCTCCGGCTCTTATTTGATATTTTGGGTTGTACATGAATAATTTCGGCAGGAGTAATTTCTGCCACGTGCTTATTAATGTTTATGGCTAATTAAAACAAAGTATTTACATGTTAATGTTTGTTGATTACTGGATGTTTAAAGTTGCTTAGTTATAAGTGATTGGAATATTCACTCTGGGGAGGAGATATTTAATTTGAAGCTGTGTGTACTTTAATTTAAGTTTCAAAATAAGTAACTGAATGAGAAAATGTCACCCACAACTATGCATTTCAGTTTTGAAAGGTCATTCCACAGTTCGTTTGTACATTAAAAAATTCTTGTCACATTGTTCAATAAGATATTAAAGTCAGCTGCACCCCTCGACATATTTCTTACAACTGATATTGAAATGCTCTGTTGAAATAATGGCTAAATTTAATGCATACATATTTCTTTAAGCAATAAAGGTCCAGATGTGACCTTATGTAAAATCCTAATCCTTTTTTATTTCATCAAAGGCATTTCTTTTTACATTTCATTTATCCCAGAGTTTCTCTGGAGGTTGCCTAAAGTTAAAGTTGAGCCCATTGTGTGGAAACACTAGTGGTCTGGAATTCCAGCACGTCAGCATTTTTCCTCACTAACATTTAACCTGCTTCCATCCACGGGTTGAGCCCCAGTGAGATTCCAATGGCAATCCTAGAATGCAAAGAAAACTCCTTAGTAATTAGGCGATAGGAATGGAGCCAGCCTGGTGGTCAGATTAGCAACCTCATAAGAGGTAAACTCTCTCCTCCTCCCCACTCCCTCATGGTCAGATGAGCACCCTCAAAAGAGGTAAACTCTCCCCCTCCTTTCCCCACTCCCCATACTTACTTCTTCTGCCTCCCGGTCCTTCTAGTTCCCGTTTTCTCCTGAGAATGAAGCAGAAATGGGGCTGCCAGGGAGCCAGGAAATGGCTCTCATCAACTCTGCTGCCACTTTGACCTTCGAATCCCCAGTTTCAGAACTGAGAGTTATAAATGTTTGTTATTAGCGTCACATATTCTGTTATTTTTGTTATAGCAGCATGAACACTGACAGATCCTAATAACTGTACTTTGACTGACAGAGACACTTCCAGAGAAGCCAGAAATAAGTTATTGATTTGCCACCCTCCCTCCGTTTCTGGGGAGGGGGTGTGGCAGAGAGATAGAAAGAGAATGTTTCCAGATTTTAACCAACCATCAGGAACTTTAAGAACTCTTTAATGAAAATCAACCTTAATGTAGGGAGAAAAGTTTTGCCTGAATTCTTACAGCAAGAAGCATTAGGAATTAAATGCAAAAAGACTCATATCGCTGAAAGCATATAGTAGAAGAATTTTAATACATTAAGAGAAAAAAAATCAAAGGGGAAAATACATTTTTAAACCAAACTTCTATTTCACTTTTCATTTATAATTCAAATGCACATCCGGAATATAATCATTGAAATGATACTCACCAAATAGATGAAAAACAGAGAAAGGATTTGGGAGATCTAGGCTATCTTGACATAATCTGTCTAAACAATTAACTCACAGAAAAGCAAGTTTAATTAAATTTTACATTTATGCTGAGCTATTATCAACTGTGAATCAGAAATCAATTGTTAAAATTTTAAATATTTATAACATTGACTCCTAGGACATTCAAAACTTGACTTTGCAAGGCATCAAGTAAGATGCATTTTTTATATAATTCCTTACGCCAGTGCAGCGGTGTCTGTATTTTATCAGTTCACTTGACAATTAAATAAATAGCATCTTCGCATTCAATAACTTAGTTTTTAATTCAAATCTTAGAGTGTTTTAGAAGTTTATAATGAGTAGCCCTTACAGAAGGGATTAAAATCAACAAACAATATTAAAGCCTAGTTGGTACAGAAGTTTCTGCTGAAAATTAATAATCCTTTTCAGTGAAAATTGTGGAAGAAGTAGCTATATACATTTCTGTTTGATTTCATAATAATTATAAAAGGTGAACGATATATAATCCCTTCCCCCCACTTTTTACAAAAAAAGGAAACAGTCCTCTTTCTGAGCCTTACTGAGAAAAAGTAGATAAATTGCCCAAGATTTACCACAAATGTGAAATTAAGTACAGCTCCACACTCAGTTGATGGTCGGTCTCTCCCTGTGATCATATTACTGCTTCTGATTGAGTTGATTGGTGGTAGTTTCTATACATTTCCTGAATATGCTTTTTTATATTGAAATTTTGAGATAGATTTATATATTTTACTTATATAATGCCTAGATCTTTGAATATAATGAGGTGAGCAGTGGGAACAGGATGACCAAGATATCCTCATCTGGTTATACTGCCTGCACATGCATGTCCCATTAAGAGTCAGTCATTCTACATGTAAAAAAATGAATTTGGACCTGTGTCTAACACCATGCACAAAAATCAGATCAAAGTGGATTAAAGATCTCAATATCAGACTTGAATCCATAAAGTACATTGAAGAAAATATAGGAAAAACCCTCCATGACATTGAAGCTAAAGGCATCTTCAAAGATGAAACATCTCTAACAAAGCAACTAGAAGAAAAGATAAATGTATGGGACTACATGAAACTAAAAAGCTTCTGCACCTCAAAAGAAACAGTGACTAAGATACAAAAGCAGTCCACAGAATGGGAAAGAATATTCACCCAATACTCATCTGATAAGGGGTTAATATCCAGGATATATCAGGCACTGGTAGAACTTTACAAGAAGAAAACAAACAACCCCATCAAAAAATGGGGAGAAGAAATGAACAGAAACTTCAGCAAGGAAGAAATTCGAATGACCAAAAAACATATGAAAAAATGCTCATCATCACTAATCATCAGAGAGATGCAAATCAAAACAACAATGAGATACCACTTTACACCACAGAGATTGGCACATATTCAAAAGAACAAGAACAACAAGTGCTGGCGTGGGTGTGGGGAAAAGGGGACACTCATCCATTGTTGGTGGGAATGCCAGCTAGTACAGCCTTTCTGGAAAACAATATGGACATTCCTCCAAAGACTAGAAATTGAACTCCCATTTGACCCAGCCATACCACTCCTGGGAATCTACTCTGGGAAACCAAAAATACGCAGCGGAAACACCATCCCTACTTTTATGTTCATAGCAGCATTATTCACAATAGCCAGAATCTGGAAGCAACCCGAGTGCCCGAAAATAGATGACTGGATAAAAAGCTTTGGTACATCTACACAATGGAATACTATGCAGCTGTTAGGAAAAATGAAGTTATAAAATTTGCCTACAAATGGATGGACATGGAGAAGATTATGTTGAGCGAAATTAGCCAGAAGGAGAGAGACAGTTACAGAATGACTGCATTTATCTGCATAACATAAATATATAGGTACATATTTTGATACCAATATCCAAGGTCAAGTGAAACATACATCAGGAGGTCCTGTCAAAGGTGGAAATTATCACAAACGTGTGGGAGTCAGAGGCTAGGTAAGACAGAAAATGGAACAGTGTGCTAACAATTGTGAGGGTACTAATGCCAACCTAGAACTGAGCATTAAATAGAGGCAAAAGGATACACATGACAACCCTTTAATGTATGTTTTGTAATCCATAGTCTGGAGAGGAAGGAAAAGAGAAAGATAGAGAAATGGAAAGAAATAAAGAACCTGCCATGGAGGAGGGCTGGGGGGAGGGGGAGGGAACCGGGGACGTTGGTGGTGGGAGATGGGCACTGGTGGCGGGATTGGTGCGGCTACACTGTATGACCAAAACCCAAATATGAGCTTTTTAATTGTATATCTTTGTAATTGTAAAAATAAAAAAAAAAAAATAAAAAAAAAAGAAAATTTAATTTAAAAAAAAAAAAGAGTCAGTCATTCTAAAATATATTCTTCATACATGAGACACATGCTTTCTTAAAGGCAGATGACATATTAAAAATATAAATGCTGGATAAGCAGAAATAATCTTTATTCTTTTAGTTACCAGAAATTATACAGTACAGTCAATATTAGGGTTTTATGAAACAATATTCCAACATCACACCCCTCTACCAATGTGTCATTTTCATTTATCATTGATTCAGCATTTCCCTCTATCACTCCACTTCATTTAAGACATATATACACACAAAAATGCAAAATAAATTGCCTTCATTACCTTTTTAATTGTAATTCTTAAATAACTTATTCTGTTGCTATCTAAACGAACCCTGCATTTGGTTAGCATTGGTAACCAAATGCATCGTAAAGTCATGCATACATTGATGCATTTTACTATACCTCATGGTCACTGTTAATCGTCCCAATTTCTTACAAATGCATGATGTTCTTTATATCCAGACTAATTTAAAAGAACAATAAATAAATCTCTCTTACCATGTCATGTACATGTCAGCTATATTTAATATCTACTAATAACAGACTACACATTCTTAGTCAAATACTTAATTACCTAAAATACTAAATATTTTTAGTCAAATACTTTATTCTTGGGAAGGAGTATGTTTAGTAAATCAACACCATCAACATTCATTTGGCAAAACCTTGGAAGAATGGTTTTTTCTTTTTGGATCACACCCTGCAATGCTCAGTGGTGACTCCTGGCTTTGCACTCAAGAATTATTCCTGGCGATGTTCAGGGGACCATATAGGATGCTGGGGAAAGAACCTAAGTCAATCACGAGCAAGGCAAATACCTTCCCTGCTATACTCCCTACTATACTACGGCACCTGCCCCATACCTGTGTGGCATTAGCTCAAATACTAACAGCTCAAATACTTACCTAGAATAACCTTTGCTCAAGAACAGACACTCAAGGAAAACTAGTTAATTTCACTGAATGGGTTATTCAATCGTTCCAGCAAACCTAAAATCATCATGCACCTTCAGCATTATTTCTTCTGTGTAGAAGCACACCTCAATATCTGCAGGAAAGTATTTCTATCTCAGGGGTTCTGCCTGTCTTTTGGCAGTCTAATCCTTACATTGTTTTCCTGTTTCAATTTGTTCCTTGAAAGCTTCTTAGTCACCCTTACCCTCCCATCTGAAAATCATGCTTACTGCACTGAACGCAACCCCCCCTCTGGTATGTTAACAAGTATGCATATAAATACTGATTATTCTCTAGCCGTACATGAAGAAATAGCAGAATTAGATACTTAGAAGAGTCAGCAAACTGATAAATACCATTCAAGCTAAGCCAAAATATTCATGGTCTATTACCAATCATTGACAAAGTATAAAATTCCAGTGCTTTCTCTTATGAGTTACAATGTCATCAGAAACTTGGATATTAAACATTATTCAGTAATGTAATCTACATTACATTACATGAACTCCACTCAGCAGACCAGCCTATCACAGCCCGGCTCATCAAGATCCACCCTGCTGCAGTCTTTTTTAATCCGGCCCAGGTATACTTATCCAGAGACAGACATGGGGCAGACATGGGGCAGAGCTGCTACTGGCTCTCACTGTGCCCAGCCGCTCATGAGGTGCCCGGGAGGGATGGCAGGTTCTAGCCCTGGCCTGCCACCCCAGCAGAGCCTCACAACAAGCCAGACGACCCCCCACTCCATGAGGACCTCCATTTTCCACATCTGGACTTCCC
>JAJIBD010025208.1:0-102658 GCA_021461705.1 Cryptotis parvus
TGTAGACTTCATGAACAGCCTCAAAGTAATATCATGCAGAGACTCATGTATAAATCTTAAAAAAGAACAAAAGTGGCAGAGATGCGCAGGATTCTCTCTGCAGTGGGATGAACACAGGTGGCCCAAGGCAGCCAAAAAACTTCCACACTCCACAATCACCACCATGCTCAAAACCATGTTCCACTGCTGGGAGGAGGCTCACCCATGAGTCAATCAGCTGAAAATCACAGCTACAATATTTGGAATTCATAGTGTGTGGCCGCAATTGCAGCCTCGTGATATCTCAAACTCTAGTATACTGACACATGAAGCACCACATCACATTTTATAGACGTAAGTATAAGGCACTGAATAACAAAATGTGTAGTCACAATGTCTAACTTATAACAATATACCAGTAACTTCTTATACAGAGGCCCTAATGTCTCAATAGGTCCACCGTGAGAATAAATAATCCTCATTAACTTTCTTCTAAGAAAATATTTCTAGACCATACTCAGAAAACTAGCTATAACAAGCAATATGTAATAAACTATATATACATATATATATATACATACATACATATATATATTGCTAATTGGGTCCCTCTGGCAATGTTCAGGGGTAACTCCTGGTCTGCACTCAGGAATTACTCCTGGCAATGCCCGTGACCATATGGGATGCCGTGATCGAACCTTGGTTGACCGCATGCAAAGCAAAAGCCCTACCCACTGGACTTCAGCTCCTATAATAACTATTGAGTGTCTGGACAGGCTCAAGTAATGGTTGGGGAAATTTAAAGTAATTGTGATCTAAAGTTGCAATGATGGTGGGTTTCGGGTTAGATATTAAATATTTGTAAGAAATTGACATGAACAACTTTGTTGAAAAGAAAATGAGTAGAAGCCCATTCTTGAACATTTAATAAGTTCAATAAGTGAAAGCAATAGTGCAGATGATCCAATTCACTGGTAACAACTCAGTAAAAAACGTCATTACATTAAGCAATACCAATCCAAGTTATATGATGTAATAAGAAATATAATTAATGTCTGCTAAGGGAGCAGGCACGGTGGTTGGGAAATGAGGGACTTTGGTGATGGTAAGGATACTTTGGTGGTGGGACTGGTGTTGGAATACTGAATACTTAAAACAACTGTACTATAAACAACAATTATTAAACAGAGTTAAAAAATGTATGCCAAGTACGAATAAAAAGAAACATGCAGTGTATATAAAATGCATCTAATCTGAAGTGTCAAATTAGAAGTCTTTACATTATTGAATATGTAGTCAGATATCATTAAAATATTTGCATACAAATTATTAAATAAAAAGCACTTTATTTACAGATTGAGACTGACATATATAAAATAGATACCAGTGTTTTACTAAATATGGAAACTAATGGATTAAAACTCACACGAATATACACAAAGAGACTTAAGTGATAAACTCTAAATATCTGCAGGGCTAGCCACAATTGTAAAATAAGAGGGAGAGAGAGCACAGAGAGAGAGATAAAAGAAAAGAGGAAACTGGGATACCTGTATAAGGCGGCCTGGGGCGGAGGGAGGGTACATTGGTGGTGGAAATGGGTACTGGTGGAGGGATGGTGCTGGATACTGTACTACCAAGAACCAATTATAACACTTTTGTAATTGTATGTTTCACGTGGTATAATAAAAATATTTAAAAAAAGCACTTTATTTAATAAACAAAATTGCTTTTTTTTGTGATATGTGATTTGGGTTATTATACAAAAGAAACAGAACTAATATATTAGTAAAAACTATACTAATTTACATTATAAGTGCTATTTTAATAGAAGTTTTATGATAAAAATTAATTTTTGAGGTAGTGGGGTAAAAAATGATAATGGAGATGAAACTGTTGTAAAGTAAACTTTAATAAAAGGGAAAGAGAAAAATCCAAGTACATATGTAGAAAATTGAATACATATATATTTCATTGTTAATTGTTATTGGGGAAGACTATAAATCCTAATTTTTTTTACTAATAGAATTTCATTAATTGGAGCAGTTAAAGCAACTCTGAAAGGTGCATTGAGTAAATAAGTAAATATATCAGCAGTGTTAGATTCAATACTTCTTACTCCGGAAGAAAGGGTATTTGCATAAGAATTGGATACTGTAGTCTGCCCTAGGGTAACAAATTCTGCCACAAATCCCCTCTTCCAGTAACACAAACATCCCAGCTTCTGTGTCTCCCTCAGAGGATAAGGCCTAGGAAACATTAGCCCTGCCCATTTGTGCAGATCCTAGCTATTGCACACAGACCTATACTACTCAAAATCTGAGCTATGTGACTGCAAAAAGCAGCTCAATTTAACAATATTCAACAATATATTCAACGATAACAAAAATATTCCCTTATCCTCACACAGTCAAAAATCTGCTGAGTTTCCACAGACTCCAGCATCACAACACTAAAAATCACCAAAGGGAAAATGAAAGGACAGTGAGATGCCAAGAGGGTGCAACAAAAGCCCAGGATGACCCCCCAATGACATAAGTCTCTGTAAAATTCCTGAAGAAATCTTTAAGACAACAATCACCTCTATGCTTAATTATTTGAAAATGACATTTGAGCAGAAAACCAGAAAACTGGAAGACAGCCTGATGTAAAAATTAAAGGAAGTGGTCAAGTAGGACTAAAGTGTTAGAGCTTTAATTAAAAGGAATGAGGGGGAGTGATGGGACCCCATCTCAGGGGGTCCTAAGGCCCCAGGCTCAAGGGAATGCTGTATTTCCAATGTCCTAACAGTACTTGGGGTTCAGGGGATAATCATGGCAAGCAGATGCTGGAGTCCAGCAGGGTCCCCAACTGTACTCAATCCCTTAGGGCCCCCTGCCTGGATCCGGGGCCACACCATTCCTCCGCGACCTGTTGATAGATGAAAGAATAAGGCCAGGGGGGGACAAAGCGATAACACAGTGGGTAGAACATTTGCTTTGCAACTGGCCAACCCGGTTTCATCTCCAGCATCCCAAATGGTCCCCCTAACATGTCTGGGAGTAATTCCTGAGCACAGAGCCAGGGATAACCCTGATCATTGATGGGTGTGACCCAAAAAGAAAAAGAAAAAAAAAGACCAGAGGTTCCTGAAGTTACTTTTTAATCCATCTTCTGGTACGTTTCACTTCACCTCCCTGCTCTCTGCAGGAACCTGTCTCCAGGGACCTTTGTCTCTCTCCCAGCAGGTTTTCCAGCACGCTGCCTTCTGGGAATCTGTTGCAGGTGCTCTTCAGGGCTTCTCTCCTCTGGATATCTTTGTTCAGGGCATCACCTTTCAGGGTCTCTCCCAGGGCCTCTCTTTCAAGGACCTCTTTGCTTTAGTCCTTTCTGTTCAGGGCTTTCTCCTCAGGGCCTCTTTCTCTGACACCTCTGTTTATCTATGACACCTCTGTTTATCTATGTGTCTATCTCTGTTTCCCCTAAGTTTGACCATTTTGACCTTTGACTCTAATTCTTTGTCTCCCTATCTCTATTCCTTTGTTTGTCTGTTTGGTCCTGTTGCCCTGTATCCCTGTAGTCTTGGTGCTAGCCCTTGGGCTCCGACCCCAGGTCTTGTGGCTCTGGTACTGGCCCTTGGACCTAGGCACCAGGAGCAGCCTCTCCCCCCAGTACTGGTTATCTGGCGAAGGCACCAGGGGCCACTGCTCTCTCCATCTGGAAACTGAATGTTGTACTGGAGTCCCTATTTATAGTCTCAGGCCAGGTTCAGGATCCTGGCCTCAACTGTTATATCCCTATAGACAGAGCAGTGGCCCTTTAAGGGATGTTATTTAACACTTAAAGAACTTAACAATTGAAGTAGTATAGCCTAAAAGCAGTGTAAAGGAAGCTAAAAATAAAAGAATACACTCAAAGACACAGCAAATAAGTCCAGGATGACAGAAGTAAAATGGAAAGGAGAAAACTAAAGAAACATATTGGAAATCATTGGAAGTGTTTAATAATTTCAGAATCATAGGAATTCCAGAAAAAGGAGGGAAGTGGCTAATTGAAGAAATAACTGTTCATAATTTTCCCAACTTAAAGAGCCAGATATGAGTACTGATCCAAGAGGCCCAAAGAATACTAACCAGAATAATCCCACAAATAATAAAATGAATACAACTTATATAAAGAGAAAGAGGCAAATTCCTAACAGCCAGAAGACGGAAGTAAAACCTCACACACAAGGAAAAAAAGCATTAAAATGACAAAATATTTTTATAAAGAAAATCTGTAAATAAGAATGAAACAAGTAATGAATGAAAAGAATCTTCAACTGGGTCTTCCCTTCAACAATAAATCGCTCAAAGTTGAAAGATAAAAACATTTTCAAGCCAACAGCAGTTGAGTATAGACTGAAATCTAATCCAGCTCTGGAAGGACACTGGAGGCCCACACAAAACAAGGAAGCATCAAATAACACAAGAAACCAAAGGCAACAAATCCCTTCAAATCAGCAATTTCTTTAAATGGCAATAGACTTACATAAAATGGCACAGAGTTTAAGATGTATCAGTAAGTAAAACCCAATCATATGTTTCTTATGGAAGATACACTTAAACTACCTCGATAAACACGGATTCAGAATAAATGGCTGGAAGGAAAAAAAAACAGTCTAATGGTAGACTAAACCTGTTAGAAATGACTATACTGGGTTCAGACCAAATAAAAGGTAAATTAAAAAATGTAATGACAGATAGGGAGGGACACTACTTATTGATTTAAAAATAATTAGATCAAGAGGACATAGTTCTCAGCAATAGTGTGTGCCAAAAGAGAAGTCAGCAAAGTTGTAGAAGTGACCTTTCTACTCAAGGAATTATACAGAAGAAATAAACATAACAACTTAGTAAAATACTCAATACTAACTCTAATCATGGGCCAAAGGAGTGTTTTACTGCATAGAACATTCTTTGTTTAATTAAAAATTGGAATATGGTATGAAATTATGAAAAATATTATATTTATGCTAAAGTTTACTGAAGCATGTACCAAGGAGGAAGTTAAGGCAGTAGGAAAAATATCTTGTAGGTATGTGACCATGATTTTATACCTGACATGTCCTCTGATCACTATTGGATGTGGTTCTGCTGACTCTTAATAAAATACCAATATGCAGAATTAGATATCCATAGTGTAGTCATAGAAGAGAATGTCCTAATTATTACTGGGTATATAATGAAAAATTTATGTTAATTGGCTTTGTATGTAATACTTCTTATTCACAATTATGTCATGATATATATCAATTTATAATGCATGGTTATTTATGTATATACCACATACATAAACATTAGTATTGATCACTTGATCACTTGAATCCCGTTATTCATCGATTTGCTCGAGCGGGCACAAGTAACATTTCCATTGGACCCTATCACGTGCCAATGTAGCCCAATGGTATCTGGTTGATTCAGGAATATGAAGAGCCTCAAACTGTTCCTTCAGGGTCTTTACAAGGAAGTCTGACCATCTTGTAGGTGGGCGGCCACGTGATCTTTTGACATCCCGTAGGATCCAGTCAGTAATGGCTCTAGTCCAGCAGTTGTCTCCAAATTGTATTACATGTCCAGCCCATCTGATTTTTGGTGCCTTGGCAAACGAGACAGCATCCCTGATTCTGGAATAGCGACAGAGGTCAGAACTCCGGATTCCTTCATTCACTTGAGTGAGGCTTGATATTCCAAGCATAGCTCTTTCGATTCCTCTCTGGGAGACCCGAATAGCATTATCATCCTGCTTTTGTAGGGCCCAGGTCTCTGAGGCGTATGTTAATGCAGGAAGAACAGTGGAGTCAAAGAGAGATGTGCCCGGAGCCGGAGGTTCTTTGTTCTTTAGCTATTTCTTCGATGCCTTTGAAGGCATTCCATGCCTCTCTCTTCCTCCTGCGCAGCTCAGGTTTTAGGTGGTTCATCATGTTGATTTCTCGACCTAGGTACACATAACTGCTGCATTCAGAGATGCTTGTTCCATTGAGAGTGAATAGGGCCTCAGGAACTAGTTCATTCTTCATGAACATTGTTTTCTTTAGATTCAGCTGTAGATCTATCTTTCCACATTCTCGATCGAAGTCAGCCAGCATTTGTGCCACTTGGCTAATGTTTGGTGTTATTAGAAGGATGTCATCAGCGACGCGGAGGTGGTGTAGTTGCCGACCATCTAACTTCACTCCCATTCCTTCCCATTCTAGTTGTCGCATGATGTTCTCGAGGGTGGCACTGAAGAGTTTTGGTGAAATGGTATCAACCTGTCGAACCCCTCTTTTGACATTCATGATCACTTCTTTGTAGAATGGTGAGATCCTGGTGGTGAATCCGTAATACAGCTCACGAAGGATGTTGATGTATTGGGTTTGAACACCCTGTTTGGCTAGGGCTTCGATGACTGCTTCAGTCTCCACAGAATCAAAGGCTTTCTGTAAATCAATGAATGTGAGACAGAGCGGCATCCTGTACTCCCTACAAACCTCGATGAGCTTGGTTACTGTGTGGATATGGTCGATTGTGCTGAATCCTTTCCGGATGCCTGCTTGCTAGCATGATTTTCCTTCATCTAGTGTTCTGCTAATCCTGTACAGGATGAGTCGGGTAAACAGCTTATAGATGACAGACAAGAGGCAGATGGGGCGATAATTGCGTATGTCGTGAATGTCTTCCTTCTTGAACAGTAGAACTGTCCTGCTGGTTTTCCATTGGGAGGGCACCTTGCATTAGGACAGGTAGCATGTGAAGAGCCGAGCTAGTGTATTGATGAGTACCGATGGAGGTGCTGAACCAGTCAGTTGTATTCTTCATTGATGTCGTCAATGATGGTATCTTCCCATGTTGCTGCAATGATGCCAAAGAGTTCCCAGTTGGTGGTCATTCTGGGAGTTCTCTTCTTAAACTTTGCAGCCTTTTCTCCCCGTTACGGTAAGTAGAATTTTTGCACGAAGGAGTCGGTGGTCCGATCCTGTTTGGAATTTGGGGACGACAGCTACATCAGTCAGACAAAACCGTCGATTGAAGATGATGTGGTCAATTTCGTTGTGGAACTGTCCACCAGGAGATTCCCATGTCCAACTTTTCGCTTCAGCTTTCTGGAACTGTGAGTTCCCATGAATGGTCTTGGTGGACATGATGAACTCAGATAGTCTCTCACCCTGTTCATTCCATTCTAGGCCATGGGTCCAGATGTGGAGTTCTTCAGCCGATCTTCTTGGTCCTATCTTGGCATTAAAATCACTGACTATGATCTTGAAGAAGGTGTTATCTTTTTTTATAGAACTCCTCCAATTCCATGTAGAATTTCTCAATTTCATCTTCCTTGTATGTGGATGTTGGTGCGTAGACAATGAAGATAGAAATTTCTGGCAGTGGGCCACATCTCTTCAAGTGTAATCGTCCTATTCGGTTTGTTAGGCATTCAAATGAATCAATGTTTACGGCCATGTACGTATTGACAAGGACACCAACGCCACCGATGCCTCTTTCGTCACATGTTCCAAGGAACAATTCTTCTCCGGTGTCAAATACAGCATGATGCAACTGACGCCTCCTCGTCTCAGTCAGACCAATGATGTCGTACTTGAGCTTTTGGGCATCAGAAGATCAGCATCAGATCTTCAATATATGCTTCCGATGCCAGCATACGTGCATTGAAAGTACAAATAGTCATTTTATTCCTTCTTCGTTTTGGCAGCCTATGATGGCCATGAAATTTTATCAGGCACTGTTTGTTTGCCTTTCTTACTGCTACCATATTAAGGGCTCTTTCAGGGTCAGGAAAATAAACATTTCTGTTACTGGATTTGGCATATCGAACACGCATTGGACAGCTTACCAGGCTCTGCCATGCGGGGCGCTATATTCTCATTACTTTGTGGGCTCTCACAGAGGGGGTGGGTAGAATATTTATGGTAATTTGGAGGTAAATCACGCAACGGGGAAAGCTGGTTTTGCTCTCCGGGTGTACCTGTGTCTTAGGCTCAAGCTTTCCTGGGCTTGAAATACTCTCCTCTGAAGGGCAGGTCTCTGCGTGGTGGGTCCTTGTAGGCTGGGTTTCTGACAAGCCAGGCTGGAGACTGGATTAATCTGCGGGCTGGAGACTGGATTAGTCTGCTGGGTGGAGATCTTACCTGCTGCATAGTGTGGATTGTGAAGATTGCTGCCAGCAAGGTGTGGGGGTTTCTCTGGGCTCCTCCGAGGCTCCATCGGGATGGTGGACTCAGGTCGGAAGTTTCTCTTGTGGTCCATGGAATACAGGGGGTTCAACGGGGAAAGCTGCTTTCTGCTCTGCCGGGTATACCTGTGTCCTGTGTATATTATTAAAATCTATATATAATGTACATATTAAATGAATGGTAAGACAAATTATAACAATAAGTGATTTTGAGTAATGTATTCATGGATATTCTAAGTGCTATCTTTTATTCTCTTTGAGGGGCTGGGTGTAAAGTAGGAGGGCCAGAAGTCACACTCAGTAGTGATCAGGATTCACCTAGTGCCATGGATTGATCCAGGCTTTCTCAACACTATGCAGATGCACAGTCCTTTGAACTTTCTCTCTCACTCCTAAACTGTTCTCCTGTTTTTGCTACTTTCAGTTATATTTTTAAGGACAATTCAAATAATTTTTTAAGAGTTACAGTGATTTTTTTTTGGTTTGTTTCATCTCTTTTTTTTGTTGGGGAGCATACCCAGCTGTGCTCAGGACTTACTCCTGGCTCTGTGCTCAAGGGACCATACCAGGTGCAGGAGATCTAACCTGTTTTGGCCACTTGCACCATCCAGACTATACTATTACTCTGATTTTTAATATAAATAAAGTATAGGCTAGAGTCATGAGTGACCTGAGGCAAAATAAGCATGCTACATCCCTTCTCCATATTTTAATGACCTATTCTTGAGGACAGGAATAATAATCAGTATCCAGTATCATTATTAGAACAAAACGAAATCACTGGAATGTAATAAATAAGTGATAAGTAAAGGTTAGCTTTTCTCTCAGAGCTCAGATTCATGTCCCAGACAAATATCATCACAAAATCCAGTCTCCATAAGATTGATTAAATTCTCACATCTTTTTAATGACCTTTTTACTTCCTACTTCAGAAATTATACAGACGTTGAAGTCTAAATTATGGTTTTACTATGATAGAATGTGATTCTTTAAAATTCATAAATATTTTGTATTTATGTTATACTTAGCAATTGGCACAATTAATAGGTGTTTAGCAATTGGCACAGTTAATAGGTGTTTCCTGTACATGTATTAAAATATTTTTCATAATCTACACTTATATAATGACAATGTGATAAAGTTTTGAATGGATGTTTTTTACTACTATATTAGTAAATGTAGAGTTGGATGCTTTTATCATAGAAAAGCCATGTATGTGCTGGTCTGATGTAAACTGAACTCATTTAGCTAACTCCTTACTCTTCGGTTCTGTTCTAGAAATTCAGATCCTGTTAAAGAACCAAGTAAGTTTCCTTTTATAAATCATTCTATGTCTTTCAAATAGATTCAATGTTAATCATTTTATACAGTCTAGAGTTTTTTCTTTTCTTTTTTTTTTTTGTTTTATGGGACACACCTGGCAGTGCTCAGAGCTAACTCTTGTTGTTTCAGAGGAACTACGTGGGGTACTGGGGAACGAAACCAGGATGCAAGACAAAGTGAATCTGCTATACTAAATATTTGCCCTCTTTTAGTCATTTTTTATCATCTCAGACTTTGGCTCAAATATTTTCTAAATTTTATCTACAACAATTAAAAAAATCTTAAAAAAACCCATTTAATTGGAACTTAGACTTAGTTTTATTTTGAGGCTAAGAATGTATTTGAACACTACCAGTTAAAAAACTGTTACAGAAGTTTTGTGTGTATGACTGTTGCAGGTCACCTAAAGCCTCTGCATCTGCCCTAGATTGCCTCCTGCAGATAGGGGGTAGTTTAAATTTGTTGATAGGAGGGTAGTTTAAATGTGGCAGTTTATCTGACTATGTCTTTTTTTAATGGCTGGTATAAATACTTTCTCATGCTACCACAATCATCGTGGGACTAGCTTTACCAGCATATTTGCCTGGCCACTTAAGTAATTAGAGCAGAGAAAAATGCTGTTTGCCTCCAAGCAAGCAAGCATGGCTCCCTGATAACTCAAAGGCAACTAAAATACAAAACTACCTTAAAGTAGATGAGACTCTTGTGAAGGCTTAGAGAAATATTTAACTGGCATTAGTATAGTCTTTGGTACAGAGGCATGCCATCTCAGAAATCCCCTTCTCTACCCAATAAAGGCATTCCCAGGCAGATCTTGGCTCAAGACATTAGGTGAGGTGCTGGGAGAAATTACCTGAGGGCATTTGACCCTCCCTGCCAGGCAAAGTTACATTTAGCTTATAGCTCCTCCCAGCTCTGCTAGGAGGCTTTGAATTAGCTCTGGGTTCTTGTAAACAGCCAGAAGGCCTCCTGAAGTTGCTACATTCTATAGAGCTATTTTCCTGTTTTCATCTCTAGATAGCCCAGCCCAGAGTGGGCAGGGCTGGGGAGTTTGGGTGGATTTCTAGCTATAAAATAAGCTGCAAGAAGAAAGAAGCCCCCCCATTTTCCCCCTCTTTTGCCATTTTGGCTTCCCTTGGTGTTTTGCTTCTCAGTTCCTCTCCATTCTCTGTTGGGCCTCAACACATAGTGGCAGCCATCTTGGCCTACACATGGCTGGGGCCTAGCTGGGAACCTAGAGTCACGAGGTTTTCCCTGCTCGTGGATTGTATATTGGAACCTGTGATAGTAAAGCCCTTTTAAATCTGCATCGGATTCCTGAGTTTTCATCCATTCTCCGCTGGCTTCAGAGGTAGGAGGGAACTTGCTTCCGGCACAGTTGGGGACCCTGGCAGTGTCCCCAACATATGACAGTCTGATTTGTTGTTTCTCTCTATAGCTCTATCCTCACAGAGAGTCATGTAACTAAGTATGGAAGTCACAAAATGTAAAAGGTATCTGAATACACAATGTTCAAACTTGATTCAAAATCAACTCATAGTGAATCTGAGGTGTTCCTTGCAACCCTCATCTTTGTCTTATTTCTAAGACAAAGATAGTAAGAGGAAAAATGCTTAAGAAATCCCAGTCAATGTAGCATGGAGGCTATATACTGAAAATATTTATTCCTCTGGGGATATAAAGTTTTGTCATGAAACATATTTGGTTGTCACAAATGAGGCCCCTAAGTAATGCTGGCATCCATTTAGTAAAAGAAAGGGATGATGGTAAATGTCTTATAATATGAGATAGCCCCCCAACGAAGAATTAATTAGCTCAAAATATCAGTAACATTGGAGTTACTGATATTTTATTTTATTTTGTAAAGGATGCCTTTACAAATGCTCACGCAAATTTCATTTGCAAATAGAAATGAAACTATAAATTGCTGAATCAAGAAGTTCATATGCATTGTTAAGAAATTTAATTGCGCCCATCACAATGTTTATTGAACCATTGCTTATAAGAGCTAAAATATGAAAGCAACCAGAATGCCCACTGACACTTTTATAAAGAAGGTGCAGTGAATTTAGTCAAAAGAAAATAACTCAACAACAAACAATTTTTTTTGCCATTTCAACAAATGGAAAGAGCTGTAGAGAATTATGTGAAACAAATGAAGGTGGAAGTAAAAGTACTAATATTGCATGAGTTCACCTATGTGCACAAAATAAGGAGATAAAATTGAAAAAATGTATGATTAATAGAAACATTCCTGAGTCAACATTGATCATAGAATTACAGAGGGCAAGATAGTGGGGTTTTAGGGGAAAAAAACATCTTCAATTGAAAATAATAGACAATTATATCATTTATTTAAAAAAATTATATTAATTTCAGACTGTATTGTACCAATAAAGCCTGTACAGAAGTTTAGAAGAATGCTGTTGACTATCACAGGACAATGTTGCTTTTAAATTTATAATACTAGCAATTTTTCATTTTTCCCCTTCTGTTTTCAGAGTCACTTATTAAATTCAGAAAGCTTTTTTCCTCTTCATTAATTTCTGAAATTTCCCACTGCCTATGTAACATTTAGTGAAATATTTTTTTACATGAGTATATAGATTTCAACTTAAAAGTTATTACAGAATCATCTAGGAAGTCTTTTGAAATTATAATGTTGGTGTACATCCCACCCTTAAGGCATACATTTCACTGATTTGTGTTGAGACATATGCAATAACATTTTTTAAGAATCCCCATGTGATAATTTGTAGTAAAATTTTAGAAAAATTACAATATAGACTCTTTAATAAAATTTATCAATGCCATTTAAGATAGCTCAGTCACTAACATGCTTAATTAAGTATCTATTTAGTCAAGATAAATAATGAAAATAGATTTTTAAATGTTCCTTATGCTGGAACATGTATGACTGAAACCCAATCATGGATGCTTTTGTAATTGTTTCTTGCATGGTCGTATAATAAAAAAAATTAAAAAATTCCTTAACTATACAGTATGACTTAGCTTGTGTCCTTACTTAACTTTATTAGCTCCTTTTGTATCATATTAATGAATATGGGAGCGATTCTGCTAGATTCGGATCAGAAGAAAGGATTGTCATTTTATTTGAACCTTTAGATTTTACTTTACATACTGCATATGTAAAGTAAAATCTGCACTTAGTCCCTTTCCTACAATGCAAAGCAAAGTCCAGAGACTCTCAGACATGGGGCAGAGCTGCTACTGGCTCCCCCCGTGACCAGCCGCTCACGAGGCGCCCCGGAGGGATGGTGGGTTCTAGCCCTGGCCCACCACCCCAGAAGAGCCTTGCAACAGCCAGATGACCCCCACTCCATGAGGGCCTCCATTTTCCACATCCAGACTTCTCTCTCAGCAGACCTCCACCCAGCAGACCAGCCTATCAACGCCCGCCTCTCCCCCACCACCACCACCCCCTTTATAAAATCAACACTTGCATGATTATTCAAAAACAAACAAACCTCTACCCCCCCCCCCCCCAGCCCCCCCGTGTTTTTTTTTTTTTTCCCAAAACCCCAAAAAAAAATCAAACCATTTTTCTTTTTTTTTGTTTTTTTTTTTTTTTCCGGGGGGTCTTTTTTTCCCTTTCCCTTCTCTCAAGCGGGAGGAAAGGGGTTATTGGTGAGGCCCTCTCGGCCCCGCCCAAGGACAACGGAGCAAAGGGAGGAAGGGAAGAGGGGAGTGGATTTTATTTTTTTTTTTTTTTTTTTTTTTTTTTTTTTTTTTTTTTTTTTTTTTTTTTTTTTTTTTTTTTTTTTTTTTTTTTTTTTTTTTTTTATTTTTTTTTTTTTTTTTTATTTTTTATTTTTTTTTTTTGAAAAATAAAGATTTTTATGTTTTAGCACTTTCTTTAACATTTCCACAGCTTCCAACTTTTTTTTTTTGTGATTTTTTTTTATTATTCCTTATTTTTATTTTTTTTTTTAAACCTTTTTTATGGCTGTTGTTGACGATCTATTTTTTCGAAAGTTTCATCAAGACTACAGAGAACTGTAAGGAGGGATAGAAATGTAGTAAGTATTCCTTCCGCAGCTGCTTTTGATCTTCCTGTTTCTCTTTTATTGCTCAGTTTTAAAGGCCCTGTTTAGGAGGTGCCAGTTTAAGACATGCTTCGGTAAGTCTTTGTTTGACTGTTCTCAGGAATCATCATTCCTGCTTGCAATTAGGTCAGAAGTCAAACAACAGTGTCCTTCGAGAATAGTCTGGCGACTGTGGTTATGAGCATAAAAAAAAATAAACTGCCAAAGAGTGAGAATAATTCTAGGTATAGTTTCTTGCTTTTTTCTCCTTTCTCTGTTGATACCATGGCAGCTGTGACTAAGAGCTTATGGCTATTAACAACTAAAATAAAATATGTGGAACTGTGGAAGATTAAATAAATAACAGATATTCAACTTTTTCTGAAATTACTAGTTGAGTTGTAATAATTCAATTGCATTTGACTGGATACTGCAACTTTTTTTCTATTTTTTTTCCTTCCAATTTCCCCCAAATTGTTGAAACTGATGTAATATATCTCCATTTTTTTTCTTTTCCTGAGAAATAACACATCTGCAAGTAGTAAGGCAAGGCACTGGACTACCCCTTCTGGTGTAAATACTGAGTTTCCGTACTGTTTTCTCAGAACAATAACTTCTACATGACGCTCTCTTCTTTCTCAGCCACTATACCTGTCCCTATAATACTTTTTGTTTCTGAGAAACTCAGCTTTTAGTGTTCTACTCTATTACCCATCATACCATGAAGACATTTTCCAGAGATATTTTCAGAGGTGCTTAGACATCAGTATTTACTCTTTTCAGTAAACAAAAACTAGGATCTATTCTATACTTGCTCCTGAAAGGAGAAATGATTTCATAGAAAAACATAAAGTCACTTATCAATCATCACCTGTACTATTGTCCCAAATTGTTTATCAGTCAGTTGAAGTATCTAATTTGATACGTCCTTTACAGTTATATTTAGAAACATCAGGGCCAGTGGAGCAATAGCACAGAGGGTAGGGCGTTTGCCTTGCACATGGCCAACCTGGGTTTGATCTCCGGCATTCCATATGGTCCCCTGACCACATTACACTGCCAGGAGTAATTCCTGAGCAAAGAGCCAGCAGTAGCCCCTGAGCATTGCCGGGTGTGACCCAAAAAGCAAAAGAAAGTTAAATAAATAAATAAATAAATAAATAGAAGAGGCATCATCTATATAAAATTGTACACTCTGCAAAAGATACAACTAGCAGTTAGTTTTATCAGATTTTTTTAAATAAAAACCTGATCTTTAAGATTTAGAAACACCCTAGTATTAGATCAAATTTTATTAGGCCATATCCATACAGTATTTTTCTAATAAAGAAATTAAAAGATTAAATATTCCAATAGATGCATAGACAAACAGGCAATAGGACTCAGAGAAATCTTTCATTTCCTAATACATGGCCATTATGACCCTGTTATATTTATTTTCAAGCATCAGAGGGCTTTTCTCCACAACTGTCAAAACTTCAGCTATAATGATAAGCTACATTATGTAGATCAAAAAAGTCAAATTCACATCCATTTAGTCATTATCAACTTGTTCCCAGTGCTTCTTATATTATTTTGAAGTTGCTTAAGTCATTCCATTGAAACATGAAAACACATGGTTGATATTTATCATGCGGTTCATTGAGACTTGGGAGAGAAATGACAATAGCCTGAGCTAAGCTAGGAACCATTTTTCAGTTACGCTGGAGCATCAATCACTGATTCTAGGAAGCAATTGGACAGTGTGTAAAGTTCAGATATACTAAAAATTTAGACATTATATTCATCTTCAGAATTAAAGTTGTTCACACTAATATTGGAACACAATATTATAGAGTGAAGTTTAGAGAGAAACAAGGTGATAATAAACTTGTCTTTTTATTGTATTTTTTTGGGGGCCCTTCAGAAGTGCTTTGAGACTTTGAGTGGATATTGGGAGACTCTATGTGGTAACAAGAATGAATCCAAGATTAGGTGCATGCCAGATTATTACTTTACCCACGTATTATTTATCCAGCTCCAAATTTCTGATATCTCTTAAAATTATTGAATGTATGATAATTCTATATAACATATACTTGTTTAAATGACTACATTAAGAAATAAGAACTCTTCAGTGTGGAAATTATTTAAATTGAGATTTTAAGGCTAAATATTCTTGGAGGTCATTTAAGCAAAAGAATTGCAAAAGATTTTTATTTTATTTATACATGGAGTGTTGCATAAAATGTACTTTTGCCTTTTGTTTATAAAGTGTTTGGTAAGATGTTTCATTTAAACTGCGGTCCAAATTAAATTGATAAATTAGATGAAGGAATATAGGAAGACAAACATAAGCTGGAAAATAAATGTGAAAGTAAAGTATGTGGGTGGAGTCTGATATGATCAGAATCATCTGCCTGTTACCCGTCATAGAAGTTGATTCATTCTCAGAGATTTTAACTTCAGATCTATAGATAGCTTTCATTATCAACACCATATTTTAGTGTTTAGGATTAACAAAAATTGACTCTATCTCTCCACCTTATTGTACCCTACCTCACCATTTGTGTGCTGGTTTTAGAAACTGTTGATACAGATTAGAATGCCACACTAATTTTTCAGAGGGTTGTACTACTTTTTCCTCTTTTGTTTGTGTTTTTGCTTTTATGTTGGTCTTGTTGAAAGTACACTTTATTGTCATCTTTCACTAGTTTTTATGACAGGTTTTTATTCAAAATATTTGGGTAACACCATGTTGTAAAACAGATTTAAATGTAAAGAAAGTTTTTGTAGCAGTTTCAGTTTTTTCATACTTAGACATCTTGCTTCAGAATACTATAGCCCCAAAGATATGTCTATATTCAAGGATAAAATTGAAGAAGAAATAACATCTGTTTTGTATAGGAGGTGACAGATTCAGAAGAGAGAGAAGACTGTGTTGCCTTACTTTCTGAAAACTGTTCTAACTTCAAAATGATGGATGCTACTGTCCCTGTACTTGTTTTGCACATATGTGAATATATAAGCCTTGAAAAAATGCGGGATAACAAAAGACCTACAATCATATTTTAGACAGGGACTCTCCTACTATTCCTTAGGGTTGAATTAATTACTTATTTATTGCTAAAATGGTAAAAGGAAATGAGATTTTAATAGGGAAAATAAGGCAGCAGTTGGAGTTTGCCTTAGTAGGAGACAGGGAATGCACTAAATATGTTAATTTTTGGATTTTCTCTACCTCTCAATTCTAGCAGTAGACCTTGAGGTTTCCTTGACTGCTATGGATTTCAATGAGATATTTAGCGCTTGCATGAGAATTCTCATCTCTTTTGTTATATTCCAGTTTAGTGCCATTAGAGCAGGCAGATTAACATAATAATCATGCACACAGTTTCCTACTATCCATCTTTAAGAACCCAGTGCTAATGGCTGTAATGTGGATTAGAAAATGTATATATTATCTGCTTATTAATGAGTATAATCAAATTTTAAATTCATGTGTTTTTCACACACATATGCATATATATGTATAAACACTTTTAGACCTTAACATTTTTTCAAGTCTAGTAAAATAAAACAGAGGAATACTTTGATTATTTATTTATCACTGTATTATATGATTTTAAGTTTTGAGCTTCCATAGTCCTATATTATATGTCTGACTCACAGACATGGAGCAGAGCTGCTACTGGCTCTCCCTGTGCCCAGCCACTCACGAGGCGCCCAGGAGGGATGGCGGGTTCTAGCTTTGGCCCGCCATTCCAGCAGAGCCTTGCAACAAATCAGATGATCCCCCCCCCCCCCCACACACACTCCATGAGTGCCTCCATTCTCCACATCCGGATTTCCCCCTCATCAGAACTCCACCCTGAAGACCAGCCTATCACAGCCCAGCTCATCAAAATCCACCCTGCAGCAGTCTTTTTTAAATCTGGCTCAGGTATGCTGATCCGGAGACTCACAGACATGGGGGCAGAGCTGCTACTGGCTCTCCCTGTGCCCAGCTGCTCACAGCTAGACTCTCCCTGTACCCATCCTATCACAGCCCGGCTCGCAAGGCCACTTATGATCGCAGAGTTCATCAATAAATACTGGATTTAGAGATGACTACAAGAGTATGCTACCTGCACGGCAGAGCTTGGCAAGCTACCCATGTCATATTTGATATGCCAAATACCAGTAACAATTTTAGACCTCATTCCCATGACCTGTTGGAATGGATTGAGGCTCTTTATGTTCCTGGAGCAAGCATGTGCCCTTGGGCTCTACTTGCATGAGATAGGACATATGGAGATGTTACTGGTGCCCGCTCGAACAAATCAATGATGAATGGGAAGACAGTGATACAGTGATTCCTATATTATTCTGAAAATTTTGGAAACAATATCCTGAAAAAGAATTTGTTTAAATAAAGAAAAAGGCCACATTTGGCACTCAGGTATCTCTCCTGGAAGTGCTCAGGTACTATATATGATGCCTGGGTTTGAACCAAGGTCACCACATGCAAGACCCTACACACTGCACTGTCTCTCCAGCCCAGTTTTTTTACTCCTAAAGTAAAAACACGTCTGTCTTAAACTCAGGCATTAAATAGACAGGATATACTGTCACAAACAATACATTCTTTACTTTTTGTGGGGGTGGGGGGGCAGGGAACACCCAGAAATGTTAGGAGATTATTCCTGGTTATGCTTTCATGAATTACACTTGGCAGTGCTGGCGGAAACTTGTAGGATGCTGGTGATTGAACCGAGGTTAGCAGAATACAAAGCAAGCTCTAACCTTCTGTGCTATCACTCTGGACCCAGAAATTCTTCTATAAAAATTTTAAAACCTGCAAAAATCATTTGTTGATAGAGTACTTATAGATGTCCACTTATACATAGCCATGCACACAAAAGAGAACATCTATCATACTAGGAGTTATTGAGTACAAAATTATAAGAAAAAATGTCTACACCTATATTTAGCAGTACATAATAATAAAAATATAATGGGTCTTGCTATTATAGTTTGACTGGTCAATGCATAGAAAATAACATGTTCAGAAAATTTCAGCTTTACTTTGTGTGCTGTACAAAGAATAGGTTAAACAAAACATTAAAGATAAATCAAATCCCTTATCTACTGTTTTGTAGTATGTAGGTGATTTTGGATCAAGATCCAAACAGGAGTGCTTCCTTCTGCTAAAAATGATTGATGAAGTAATTAGAAAATGGAATTACCAATAGTTGTATTTTAAAGCTAATTTGAAATAAAGATACAAAATGTTGACCAGAAGTATTTTTATTTACCTGTAGTACTTTCTCTTCAGTCCCTCTACTCTGATATTTATCATTTCAGTTTTTTTTCTATTTGCTTTGGGATTTTTATCCTTCTTCTTTTTACTTTTTTATAAACTGTGAGATTAGGTCAGTGATTTGATCTTTTACTGCTTTCATGTTATAAAGACCTGTATTACTATGAACCCTCCACTCCATAGTACTACTATTACTGTTTGCCATTTTGCATCTATGATATTTCATGTTTTCATTATCCTTCATTCCAAGAAATGCTTCTATTTCTTCTTTGATATTCTACTTGATATAGTTTTTATTTTAGTTTGTTGTGTAGTCTCCAAATAGTAGAGCTTTTATCAACTTTCCTTTTATGATCAGTATTTACTTTTACCTCCCTCTTGCTGCAGGAACCCTCTCTCCAGGGACCTCTGACTCTCCCCAAGGTTCTCTTGCAGGCTACTCTCTCTTTGGGGGGGTCTATGTGGGCTCCTCACTTCTTTGGGGGTGGTCTATGTCAGGGCCTCTCACTTCTGGACATCTTTGTCAGGGCTTATCTAACTTCATGTTCTCACCCAATATCTCTTTTCAGGACCTCTTTTTTTAGGTCCTTTCTTTTCTGTGGACTACTGGCTGTGTCCCTATCTCTGTTTCACTGTGTTACATTATTTCGTCCTGTTGCCTCTGTTTCACTGTTTCTCTAAGTCCCACCCTTTGGTCCTGTTGCTGTGCAGCCTTGGTGCTAGCCCTCACGCTCATGCAGGCCTTGTGGCTTCTGCTGCTGGCCCTCTGGGCTAGGCACGAGGAGCAGCTTCTCTCCCCTGCTGCTGGCAAGCCAGCCTAGGCACCAGGGGCCCCAAGGCCCAGGTGCTGACCTTATGGCCCAGGCACCCAATCCGGAGGCAGGATGCTCTCCTGGGGAGCCTGTTTATTGTCTCCTGCCAGGTTCAGAACCCTGGCCTCATCTGTATGTTTCCCAACTGTAGAGTACTGTCCCTTTAAGAGGCGAGCGCTATCCCTTTAAGAGGGGATTCACAGTTCTGAATCACTGTATCACTGTATCACTGTCTTCCCCTTCATCATTGATTTGCTCAAGCAGGCCCCAGTAACATCTCCATATGTCCTGCCTCATGCTAGTAGAGCCCAAGGACACCTGCTTGCTCCAGGAACATAAAGAGCCTCAATCCATTTCGGAATGAGGTCTATAATTGTTACTGGTATTTGGCATATCAAATACAACACGGGTAGCTTGCCAGGCTCTGCCATGCAGGTAGCATACTCTTGCAGTCATCTCTAAATCCAGCATTTATTGATGAACCATGCAGCTTCTTGCCGCCACGCGAGCTGGGCTGTGATAGGCTGGTATGCTGTGTGCAGTTCTGATGAGAGAGAAGTCCGGATGTTGAAAATGAAGGCCCTCATGGAGTGGGGGGTCGTCTGGCTTGTTGCAAGGCTCTTTTTGGGGTGGCGGGCCAGGGCTAGAACTTACCATCCCTCCTGGGCACCTCGTGAGGGCTGGGCACAGGGAGAGCCAGTAGCATCTCTGCCCCATGTCTGTGAATCTCTGGACCGGCATACCTGAGCCGGATTTAAAAAAAAAAGAATGCTGCAGGGTGGAACTCGATGAGCCGGGCTGTGATAGGCTGGTCTACTGGGTGGAGTTCTGATGAGAGAGAAGTCTGGATGTGGAAAATGGAGGCCCCTCATGGGAGTGGGGCGGCGGTCTGGCTTGTTGCAAGGCTCTGCTGAGTTGGCCGGCCAGGGTTAGAACCCACCATAGCTCCTGGGCACCTCGTGAGCAGCTGGGCACGGGGAGAGCCGCCACCCCAAAAGAGCCTTGCAACAAGCCAGACGACCCCCACTCCATGAGGGCCTCCATTTTCCACATCCGGACTTCTCTCTCTCATCAGAACTGCACCCAGCAGACCAGCCTATCACAGCCCAGCTCGAGCAGCCGCTAGCAGCTGCATGGTTCATCAATAAATGTTGGACTTAGAGATGACTGCAAGAGTATACTACCTGCATGGCAGAGCCTGGCAAGCTACCCGTGTTGTATTTGATATGCCAAATACCAGTAACAATTATCTGCCCCATGTCTGTGAGTCTCTCTTAAAGCACTTCTTAAAGCATTTCTGTTCAAAGGAAATAAAACACTTTTTGCCAAAAAAAAAATATTCTGTTATTAGAAATAAAAAATAAGGAAACAAATAAACTCAAATTTGTATTACAAAGAGTTACAAGAAGCAACAAGTCCCGTATTTTCAGATAATCAGCTTTTCACATATCAAACGGTGAGAAGAGAAGACAGCAATCACCGTGGCCCCCCCCCCTAATCCCTCCCTGACCCAAGTCAGAGGGGTGGAGTCCGGGGCCCAAGCAGAAGTATGACTTCAGCACCTGAGCAAAGGTCTCCGTGAAAGAGTGAATGTGAGACCTGTCCCTTGCGTTGTAGAAGCAAACCTGGCCCAGCTCATATTCCAGGTAAACGCCAATGGCTGTGGGTTTGGCCTTCAGAGCCAGAGGCACAGCCACAGAACCCACTGCCAGGTAGTAGCTATCCTGCAGCTGGAACTTCCAGGATCTATTGAGGTCTTCCAGGGGCCTCTGGGTCTTGCAGTCTAGGGCGTTGGTGCACAGGCCCACGGCCCACTGGAGCTTGTGGCCCACCTGCACCTCCCAGTAGTGGCGGCCAGAAGTAAAGCCTTCCTGGCCCAGGACCACCAGCTCAGCGGCGCCTTCCCAGGGCCGGGGTTCCCTGGGAGTCCTGAATATATACTATATATTATAGTATATATAGAGACAGACATGGGGCAGAGCTGCTACTGGCTCTCACTGTGCCCAGCGCTCATGAGGTGCCCGGGGAGGGATGGTGGGTTCTAGCCCTGGCCCGCCACCCCAGCAGAGCCTCAAAACAAGCCAGACGACCCCCCCACTCCATGAGGACCTCCATTTTCCACATCCGGACTTCCCCCTCGCCAGAACTCCACCCAGCAGACCAGCTTATCACAGCCCGGCTCAGTGGCCATGCGTTCATCAATAAATGCTGGATTTTGAGATGGTTGCAAGAGTATGCTACCCGCACGGCAGAGCCTGGAAAGCTACCCGTGTAGTATTTGATATGCCAAATACCAGCAACAATTATAGACCTCATTCCCATGACCTGATGGAATGGTTTGAGGCTCTTTATGTTCCTGGAGCAAGCAGGTGCCCTTGGGCTCTACTTGCATGAGACAGGGCATATGACGATGTTACTGGTGCCCGCTTGAGCATATCGACAATGAACGGGAAGACAGTGATACAGTGATAGTATATATATATATATATATATATATATATATATATATATATATATATATATACTATAGTCCTGAATATATACTATATATTATAGTATATACTATATACTATATATATACTATAGTTCTGAATATATACTATTAAAAGTTTGTTGTAAATGCTCGAGATGAGAGCCTTCTACTGAGAGTAGAAGGCTACTCTACTTGGCAGAGCCTGGCAAGCTACCTGTGTTTTATTTGATATGCCAAAAACCAGTGATAATTATGGACCTCATTCCCATGAACTGAAGGAATGGTTTGAGGACCATTCCTGTCCCTGCACTGAGCAGAAGCCCTTAGGCTACACTTGCTTGTGACAGGATATATGGAAATGTTACTGGTGCCCACTCGAGCAATCGATGAACTATGGGAAGACAGTTTTACAGTGATACAGTGAGATCGTGACTTCACAGAACGCTTAATACAAGTTATATTTTTGTGACTGTGCATTTGAACTTCATTCTAATGTGTGATTATATTTTTATTTATGGAATTTTCTTATGTACAACAGTTAATAATATGCATTTTGGCATTTTGGGAGTGGAAAGAGTTAAATGAAACTGATCAATAAAAAACAAATTTATTCAGGTCTTCTTATATTCATTAAAGCTCTTATGGATTATTGTTCTCTTATTTATTTTTTTCAGCAACAAAAGTGGAATATTAATGTATCAACTGCATTTGTGTTGCCTTCAATGTATCTCATCACGTCCATTAGCAGTTGCTTTATAAATTTTGCTTCACTTCCATTCTGTCCATATATGAAAATAATTAAGATCTGTTGAGTTGTGTATTCCTTAAACAGTATACGACATTCACTCTTGTTGCTTATTATTTTCTTGAACTGGAATGCTTCTTCATGTGATGCATTTATAGATAGTGTTGCTTATTTTAATATGCCATTTGCTTATATAATTGTTTTCCACTCTTTTATTTAAAGGCTGAGTTTATGGTAAAAGTATGTTTGTCTCTTGTAAGCAGTAGCAGGCTAGTATTGTTTACTAACCCAGTAAGCCACCCTATGTTATTTTATGGGAGATATCTGTCCATTGAGATTTAGATAAATTATTGATTGATGCAATTTTCTGCCTTTTATCTATGAAATTTATTTGTTTATGCCATTTGATCTTTAATTGTGACTCTAATCAGTATTCATGCCAAAGCTTGTTTAAATGACATAAATGTCCTTCACAGCTATGAATTTTAGAATAATTTTAATTTTTTTCAGGTCTGAGAGATAGTATTGCTTCTAAATAATACTTGGCTGGAAAAATTTTTATTCAATACTCTGTATATCTTGTTCTAGCTCTTTAATTTGTAGAGTTCAAGTGGAGAAAAGTGCTGTGATCATAGGTTTGTCATTTTTGTGTGTGATTCTCCTTCTAATATCATTGTCTGTTTTGGATCTTTCTATTTTTATTAGAATATTTTTTGCTGTTTTTCTATTTAGGTCTACTTTGACTAGCATTTCTTAAGCTCCTATCTCCCTTTTCAGATTTGAGACATTATCGCAAATTATTTCTTCAATTAGACTTTTCCCCCCTCCCTATCTTTATTATCATTCTGCATTTCATATGATTATTAAATTGCTCCCTTCTAGTATTGTCAATATTCTCTCTGTATTTTTATTCATTCTGCTTTCTGCTGTCTCCTTTCTCTTGGTGGGCTTGTGTACTGTATCTTCCAACTGATTGATTTCAGCTTTATTTACTTTGCTTCCAAGATTTGCAACTACACACACACACACACTAACTCTTTCTCACACATATATCATATATATTAAATATTAATATTTAATAGAAGTAAGGGATACATATATGTACCTAAAGCAAATATTAGGTACATATACAAGTTACATATGTGTGTGTATCCTTTACTTCTATTTAAATTACCTTTTTCATTTTCTCCATCAGTATCTGTTTAATTTTATTCTTGGTTTAAATATAATTTTAGATCATTAAGCTTTGATAGAATTGTTATATAAAAGTCTTCTTCACCAGATTACAAAATGTGATAATTGGGAATCTTCCTGGACTTTTACTATCCTTTATTGGCAATATGAGTCCTTTGTTTTTCAATTATTATGTATCTCAATTTTCTGAGAGGTAAAATAATTACTGGTTAATCTTACTTTAGGGCTTCTCTAAACAATAACTATGGTTTGAGTTTCTTACCTTTTTCCTGGGATTTTGATCAGCTGTGCTAGTCTTTGTATGCATTAGTTACTGAGGCTTGCATATTTCTGATCCTATGTAGGAAACTCAAAACCTGGTTCCAGTATAGTTGAGCTTTTCTGAGGGTGGTCAACATCAAGTATCTTATTGATGCCTGTGCATGCATAGTTTTGGTCAGGAAAAATAAGATGTTTCTAAACATTACATTTAAAAATATAACTTAGAATAAGTAACAAAATACTAATGATAACAAAATTGTCAAACTGACACTATTGCAATTAGAACTTCTTAGAAAACTATAATAAAGACAGTGAAAAAAATCCAAATTTCCAAAGAAAAAATGGATGGGAATAAATAACTCAGATACTGATTTACCCTGGAGAAGACAATCCATATTTACCTAAAGAAGAATGGAAATGTTTATAGATCATTTTTTTGAACTAATAGTACTGTGATAGGAAGAAATCCATATGAGGAAGAGGAGGGAGTCAGAAGAAAAAGGAGGTGGATGTGAGGGAAGGAGAGAAAGACAAAGAGGAGAATATAAAAAAGAAGAAAAAAGAGAGAAGAAGAAGAAGAAGCAGAAGAAGCGAAGAAGATGATGAAGAAGAAGAAGAAGAAGAAGAAGAGGAAGAAGACAGCAAAGAAGAAGACAGCAGAGAAGAAGAAGACAGAAGTAAAAAAAATAAGAAGAAGAAGGAGGAGGAGGTGGGAGGAGGAGGAGAAGGATAAAGAGAATGAAGAAGATGGCAAAGAAGAAGAATCTAGAGATAAATTTTTTACCTTTCACAAAATTTACAAATTATGTTCATACATCATGACCAAGTAGTATTCATCCTGGGAATGCAAGGATGGTTCAACATTCGCAAATCAATCAACATAATGCATCATAACAATAAAAGAAAAAATAAATGCCATATAATCCTATCAATAGATGCAGAAAAAGCATTTGACAAGATCCAGCACCCATTCATGATTAAAACCCTCCAGAAAATGGGAATTGAAGGAAGCTTCCTCAAGATAGTCAAAGCCATCTACTAAAAGCCCACAGCGAGTATCATTCTCAATGGGGGAAAAATTGAAAGCCTTCCCCTTAAGATCAGGAACACGACAAGGTTGCCCTCTCTCACCTCTTTTATTCAATATAGTACTGGAAGAAGCTGCCATAGCAATCAGAGAAGAAAAGGATATTAAGGGTATCCAGATAGACAAGGAAGAAATCAAGCTATCATTATTTGCAGATGACATATTATACTTGGAGAACCCTAAACTCTCGACCCAAAAACTCTTAGAAACAATAGGTATGTATAGTAGATTGGCAGCATACAAAATAAATACCAAAAATTAGGTGACTTTCCTATATACAAATAATAAAAGAGAAGAAAGGGATATTAAAAAATCAATTCCATTCACAATTGTGCCACAGAAAATCAAATAGCTAGGAATTAGCTTAACCAAGTGTGTAAAGGACCTATACAAAGAGAACTACAAGACACTGCTTCAAGAAATTAAAGAGAACATGAGGAAATGGAAACACATTCCCTGCTCATGGAAATGTCAAGATGGTAATACTCCCTAGAGCCTTGTACAGATTCAATGAGGTCCCTATAAGGATACCCATGACATTCTTCAAAGAAATCAACCAAACACTCCTGAAATTCATATGGAATAATAAACCTCCACGGATAGCTAAAGCAATCCTTGGGAAAAAAGAAGATGGGAGGCATCACCTTTCTCAACCTCAAACTGTACTACAAAGCAGCAGCATGGTATTGGAATAAAAACAGACCTGTGGACCTATGGAATAGAGTTGAGTATCCTGACACCCACCCTCAAACACATGATCAGTTAATCTTTTGCTAAAGGTGCAAAGAGTCCAAAAATGGTGTAAGGAACGCCTCTTCAACAAGTGGTGTTGGGAAAACTGGACAGCTACATGTAAAAAAAAATAAATTTGGACCTGTGTCTAACACCTTGCACAAAAATCAGATCAAAATGGATTAAAGATCTTAATATCAGACCTGAATCCATAAAGTACTTTGAAGAAAATATAGGAAAAACCATCCACGACATTGAAACTAAGGACATCTTCAAAGGTGAAACACCATTAACAAAGCAACTTGAAGAAAAGATAAACATATGGGACTACTAGACACTAAAGCACTACTGCACCTCGAAAAAACAGTGGCCAAGATAGAAAGAGTCCACAGAAAGGGAAAGAATATGCACCCAATACCCATCTGATAAGGGGTTAATATCCAGGATATATCAGGCACTGGTACAGCTATATAAGAAGAAAAGAGCCAACCCCATTAAAAAATGGGGGAGAAGAGAAGAACAGAAACTTTGACAAAGAAGAAATTCGAATGGCCAAAAAGCATATGAAAATATGTTCATCATCACTAATCATCAGAGAGATGCAAATCAAAACAACAATGAGATATCACCTCACACCACAGAGACTGGCCCATATCCCAAAAAAAATGCAATGATGGCCTCTAAGTGTATGTAGTGCAACCCACAATGTGTAAGAGAAGGAAAAGGGAGAGAGGGTGGAGAAAAGATATAAAGAACCTGCCATTTAGTCAGACTATGGGAGGAGGGAGGGAATTGGGGACATTGGTGGTGGGAAATGGGCACTGGTGGAGGGCAGGGTGCTAGAACACTATGTGACCGAAACCTCTAAACATGAGTAACATTGTAATTGTATATTTCACGGTGGTATAATAAAATAATTAATAAAAATTATTTTGATCAAATGTAGAATTCAGAACTTAGTTGTTCTAGAAGTAACAAAGATGATCTATTTATGAATAGTTTATGTTTTTTGCATGTAACACCAAAGGCAAATTCCCAAAAAATTAGTAATTGATAATCTGGTCTTCACAAAAATGAAAGTTATAGTAATGCCTATTCTGGTATAGATAATGCCTTGTGATGAGAACAAAAATCACAGTATGGAAATAACTATGCAAAAGCCAATGTTATTAAACCCACCTTTCCCAATCTATACAAAGACTATGTCAAAATACTCAGAAGTACACTATATAAATAAAACTATCTTTTAAATACTCTGAGGAACACTATTAAACATGAAACATATAGTTCAATAGCTCTCTCACAAAAAATAATCTGCACATGACAAATATGCCTAGAAAAACTGTTCAACATAAGGTATATTTAAACTAAAATAATAAGATGCTACCACAGGCCGATTTGAATTAAAAAATATGTAATGCGGGCGGGGCGATAGCCCAGCGGGTGAGGCGTTTTCCTTGCACATGGCCGGCCTGTGCTGGCCCAGGTTTGAACCCCGGCATCCCATATGGTACCCCGAGCACCGCCAGGGAGTAATTCCTGAGTGTAGAGCCAGGAGAAACCCCGGAGCATTGCCAGGTGTGACCCCCAAAAAATATATGTAATGCATACAACAACAAATTCTGTGAGCTATATAGCAGAACCATTTATTACTGTTTAAAATTGTGAAATGAAAAATAATTTTTAGAAGAGAGCTTGTCAGTTTCTTATAAAATTAACCTACTCTTGCCATCTTTTTCATCAATCATAAATCTTCATGTTTAGTCACAGGAGTTAAAAATTTTAGTCCATGCAAAACTTTGTATACTGATGTTTATATTGAGGCTTCATATTTTTTTAATTTTTTTTTATACACCATGAGATATACAATTACAAAGAAGTTCTTGTTTGGGTTTCAGTCATACAGTGTTCAGCCATCCACCTCTACACCAGTGCTCATTTCCCACCACCAATGTCCACTGATTCTCTCTTCCGCCCCAGTCCTTTCTCTATGGCAGGCACTGTGTCTCTGTCCTCTTCTCTTTCACTCACTCTCTCTCTCTCTACCTAACTTATACACTGTGACTTGCAATACATACATTTAGAGGTTATCATGTATATACCTTTACCTACATTTCAATGCTTAGTTCTAGGCTGGTATTATCATTTCCAATATGATATATTACTATCATATTGTTCTCTTCTTTGTCTTACCAAACCTCTGAGTCCCACACACTTAAGGTAGATTCCACCCAATGACAAGAGCTCCTGATCCATGTTTTTCCTGCCCTTTGATATTGGTATCATACTATTTTTTAATATCCCACAAATAAATGCAGTCATTCTGTATACATCCTTTTCCCTCTGGCTAATTTCACTCAGCACGATCCTCTCCACGTCCATCCATTTATAGGCAAATATCATAACTTCATTTTTCCTGATGGCTGCATAGTATTCCATTGTGTAAATGTACCACAGTTTCCTTATCCAGTTGTCTGGTCTAGGGCACTCTGTTTGTTTCCATTCTGGCTATTTTTAAGGCTTCATTTTTAATTGGCAAATTTAGAAGAGACAAGTGCTCTCACATTTGATAAATGGATAAATGAATAAACTTGTTTTTTTCAGAAAAATGAAATATTAAAAGTTAAAGAAAAAGAGACATGATTCCATCAGAAGACAAATGTCTGGGATCCACTGGGGTCCCCAATAGTATCAGGGCACAAATTTACTTTTACCTCAAGGGCTGATGACAGACAGGCAAATCTATGAGTCCAGCACAGTGACAAAAAGTTTTTACTTATTAATAATTAAGCAAACTGCTGCTACAATCCATAGCAAGAAGTTGCCCAAACCTGTAACTACTGGTCAGACTTCCCTGATCGTGTGCTTAGGTCCAGATACCTCCCACCAAAATGGATTTTCCTTCGCCAAAATGTCAAAAATGTTTTTCTTTTCTCTCAAAGAGGCCACAAGTAAAATTGGGCCACCTTGTGGGCCAGACTTTACAAAGTCAAAAACCAGGACTCTGATGCAAATGTCCAGGTGAAACACACCTACTCAAGTTAAAACAAATTCTGATGTTTTAAATTGGGACCAAGTCCCTTCTTCCCATATCAAATCTTATGCAAAGCATTGTGGAGATGGGGCTGGTATACAAATCACACCTAAGACCAAAAGCATCTCAGAATGTATTTACATGGATGAAATAACATCATAATTTCACACCATGAATTCCATGCAACTAGATAGTTATCTCTAATACCCACAAGGTCCTTGTATGTTCTACTCTGCTTCAAGGTAATTTAAAGTACACTGTTCTCTGTTTACTGAAAGGGTCATACTCACCTGCTTTAGACAAACCAAGCATGACTCTCATTGATCTTAGCAGAGTTGATTCCTAAATGGTGGTCCCAATGTATCCAGGGTGGTTTACTCCTGGTATAATCCAGTTGTGCCACTCCAGGACCCTTGGAGGGACCTGGATGCCCAAACTAGATAGCATTGGACTCATAGTAGAAATTATAGCATATTCAGAGAGTTATTAAAATCAAAACGTCTTACTGTACCTGCCTGTGCTCCTTTTGCGTTTAGCACAAGAGGAATCTTGTTAGCAAAAGACCCTGGTCATAAGGCTTACAAATGACTTTACGTTGCAAAGACTCAGATCATTTATGGTCTCAGCCAATAGACATGAAAGAAAGTTTAAATGAAAATTACTAGGTGAGCAGTTAGAGAAATAATACAGCACTTAAGTTACTTGCCTTGAATGCAGCAGATCAATGCGTCATAACACATATGATCCCTTGAGCCCAACCGGGAGTGAATCCTAAGTGCAGAACCAGGAGCAATCCCTGAATACTGCCAAATGTGACTGCCAAATAACAGTAAAGACAATGAAATCACTATATGAAAGAAATACACTGAAGACTGCATACTACATGATTTTAGCTATATAATTTCCTTAAATAAACAACACAATATAGAGAAAAATATCAGTAGTTGTTCACAGGTATTGGCAAGTGGAGACTGAGGAGTTAAGCAGAGCACAGTGTGCTACCACATAATGAATACATGTCACTATACATTTATACAAACTCAGACAGTGTATTATTAAGGCTGAAACATTGTGTAATATATGGTCTTTGTTGTGTTACAATATTTCTGTGCAGGTTCATCAATTTAAAAAAATGTACTACTCTGTTGGGTGCATTGATAAAGAGGGAGGCTATACATGCCCAGAGTTGAGGAGTGTAAGGAAACATCCTTAACTTCTCAGTTTTGCTGTGAGTCTAAACCTTCTATGAGAAAGTTAGACTTAATAAGAAAGAACTAGATATTGTATTTTGACACAAAGAACATTATTCTTTCCCTCTGAGATTGTGAATAAGAGTTCAAAGAGCTGTATATTCGGGAATTAAATATAGCCATAATTGCCTCTGGCAGGGGTGTGAAAAGAATCATACTGTTTCTTGTGCAGGAAAAATCAACCTCCTGACTTAAGCTTGAGTTTCCAGCTTCGTGTAAGAAATTGGTGAGAAAACATTTATGGCATCCTCGGCAAGGTTTAGATAAGTTGAACACTTAATAGTTCAGAAATAAATGCTACATGGCCTCTGAAAGAAATTATAGTAAAGACCATAAAAATTATATTCCTATTGTCTTTTGATCAATACGTCCTATAAGCTGTAAGTGATTTTTCAAAGGAGTTGGATATATATAGTAATGCATTACATAAATTGTTTCTGTGAGATATATTTTGACTATTTTTTTTTAATTTGCAGCATTTATATACGTGGAAGTAAATTATTTATCTAGAACAGTAAATCCAAACATTCTAGAAGAGCTAAATATTTTGTAAAAACTAACAGGGAGAATTTACTCCCAAATTCATCTATATTCTAGTCAATAGATGAAATTAACTTAATCTGATTACTTACTTTCATAATTGATAAATTATGATATGACCATATGAAAATATTATATGGCTTTAATGTGTTCTTTAAAGTACTATGAAAATAAATATTAGATTATATGATTATTTTAGCTGTAAATATCAATATATGTTTATATGGTAAAATTAAATTTGCTAATATATTAGCTTAAATATATGTGTCTTTGTATACATATTTATTTATGCATTTCTATAAGTAATTTTGTTTTTCTTCAATTTGCTTTAAGACCACATCAGGAATTTGTCCGAGTTTACAGTGGCTTTGTGTTCTGGGATTATTCCCTCCAGGTTTAGAGAAACACAAGGGGTGCTGGAATTCAAGCCTGGATTGGCACATGAAAAGCAAAAGCCTTCTCTACTGTATTATCTTTTAGATCTATAAATAATTTTTCAATATTACTAATAATCTTATAAGACCAAGATAACTGCCCTCCGACGCCCTGATGGATCTATCACATCTTCAGGAAAGGCAATGGAGAAGATTATCCAGGACTTCTACTCAAATCTCTTTGATAGCCACATCCACCTGCCCACATACCAAATTCCACAGGATGGATATGTCTTTCCCAACGGTCTCCCCTCTGAAATCTGACATGCCATCTCATTGGTAAAGAAGGAAACAGCACCAGGCCCAGACAAAGTCAGACCCGAACACCTGAAGAATCTGCCGTCGGTACTCATCAATACACTAGCTCGGCTCTTCACACGCTACCTGTCCGAATGCAAGGTGCCCTCACAATGGAAAATCAGCAGGACAGTTCTACTGTTCAAGAACGGAGACATTCCATGACATCGGCAACTATTGCCCCATCTATCTGTTTTACCTCATCTACAAGCTGTTTATTTTTTTGTGCACCCCCGCGCTCAGGGACCCTGGCTCTGCACTCAGGAATCACCCAGGTGCGGCCATATGGGATGCCGGGGATCGAACCCCAGCCAGCCAGGCCGGCTGCGTGAGCCCTACCCGCTGGGCTGCCCCGGCCCCTCTACAAGCTGTTTACACGAGTCATCCTGTACAGAATTAGCAGAACACTAGATGAAGGACAACCGTGCGAGCAAGCAGGCTTCTGGAAAGGATTCAGCACAATCGACCATATCCACACAGTAACCAAGCTCATTGAGGTTTGTAGGGAGTACAAGATGCCACTCTGTCTCACGTTCATTGATTTACAGAAAGCCTTTGATTCTGTGGAGACTGAAGCCGTCATCGAAGCCCTAGCCAAACAGGGTGTTCAAACCCAATACATCAAGATCCTTCGTGAGCTGTATTACGGATTCACCACCAGGATCTCACCATTCTACAAAGAAGTGATCATGAATGTCAAAAGAGGGGTTCGACAGGGTGATACCATTTCACCAAAACTCTTCAGCACCACCCTCGAGAACACCATGCAACAATTAGAATGGGAAGGAATGGGAGTGAAGATAGATGGTCGGCAACTACACCACCTCCGCTTCGCTGATGACATCGTTCTAATAACACCAAACATTAACCAAGAGGCACAAATGCTGGCTGACTTTGACCAAGAATGTGGAACGATAGGTCTTCAGCTGAATCTAAAGAAAACCATGTTTATGAAGAATGAACTAGTTCCAGAGGCCCCATTCATTCTCAATGGAACAAACATCTCTGAATGCAGCAGTTATGTGTACCTAGGTTGAGAAAGCAACATGATGAACGACCTAAAACCTGACTGTGCAGGAGGAAGAGAGCAGCATGGAATGCCTTCAAAGGCATCGAAGAAATATCTAAAAGGACAAAGAACCTCTGACGCCTGGCACATCTCTTTGACTCCACTGTTCTCCCTGCGTTAACATATGCCTCAGAGACCTGGGCCCTACGAAAGCAGGATGAGAATGCTATTCGGGTCTCCCAGAGAGGAATCGAAAGAGATATGCTTGGAATATCACGCCTCACTCAAGTGAGAGAAGGAATCTGGAGTTCTGACCTCCGTCGCTATTCCAGGATCAGGGGCGCTGTCTCGTTTGCCAAGGCATCGAAAATCAGATGGGCTGGACATGTAATGCGATTTGGAGACAACCGCTGGACTAGAGCCATTACGGACTGGATCCCACGGGATGTCAAAAGATCACGTGGCCGCCCACCTACAAAATGGTCAGACTTCCTTGTCAAGACCCTGAAGGAACGGTTTGAGGCTCTTCATATTCCTGAATCAACCAGATGCCATTGGACTACAGTGGCACGTGATAGGGTCCAATGGAAATGTTACTGGCGCCAGCTCGAGCAAATCGATGAATAACGGGATTCAAGTGATCAAGTGACTAATAATCTTAAAACACAAAATTAAAAAGTCAGATTTCTTTATTTACCCCTACCTCTATTCTTGTTGTTGTCATAGAAACAACTTTTCAATGACAGCAAAAACATATTTAAAAAGATCTTTGTCAGTTTTCAATGTAGTTGACTGATAGTATTTGGGTTCACTGAAGGCATGAATTGCTTCTAGGGCCAATGACCCATCATTGGCCCTAGAGACTGGATAGGAACAAGTCGATGGATCTTTAAGGTCTTCATTTAATGTTTCTTTTAGGGTTACTCACTCCACCTTAGCCCAAGAGCCTCTCTTTCTCTCCCTGCAGTTTCTCTTGCAGGCAGGTCCACTGAGATTTTCTCAACAGGCTCTCAAACAGGCAGGCCAACAGGGATTCTCCCAGCAGCCTGTCCAGCAGGCCCCCACTCTACTTTTCTCTGTCTCTGCTAACAACCTCTCTACAGCAAACTCTTTCTTCTCTGTCTCCAAAAAACTCTCAGCACTCTCTCCAACTCTTTCCAACTCTCTGTACTCTTCAACATTCCCCAAAGACTCTCCAAAAACTCCCAAAAAAACTTCCTGTACTCTCCGGCTCTCTCCCTGGACAAGCCCAGGCTCTTCCTTTTATATCTCTCTGGCCTTGTTCAGAATTCTGGCTTCAACTAACAGTTTCCTAGTTGTTAGATCCTTATAGGGTACTGCCACTTTAAGAGAACTACTGTCCCTTGTTATCTTATCTACAAGATAAGATAACAGGTTAACAACACCAAATGTTGGCTAATGAAACTTGATTTTTAGATCACAGCAAAAAACCATTTAAAAAATTTCCCTGGAGTATTATTAATAATAAAATAATCAAAGTACAAAAAATATTACTTTAAATAAAATCTTAGAGGACAAGGAATTATGATTTTTTGAATAAAAGGACTGATTGATTCATCTTCAACAGGTGGGACAGTGATTTGAATTCTTACTCTGAAATTTAGCAGTTGTGACATTGTGTTATTTATTGAAACCTCTATCTTTCCTTTTCTAAAATCTTAGCAAAATAGAATTTTGTTTAAGGCTGTAGGGAGATTTTAATTAGATAATAGATGTTACATATATATTCTTATATTTCACTCTGAACAAATGCTCAAATAAAAATATCCCTGACCTTCAAGACAAAAGCATCCTTCTTTCCAAACCTGCTGCCCATAGGTTAAAGTACAAATATTCGATAAATAATTTAATGCAGATAACTTTTTTAAAAAATGAAAGAGGACACAATATTTTGACTCTCTTAAATTGTGTAGGTTTATATTCATGAAGACAGTGACAAATATCTTATTACTGAATTCAGTTTTCACTACAGGTTAGTGTTGGAACATTGATATATTAAATTGGATTTTCTTTACTTAATCTTTCTGAAGGCAGAAGCAAAATATACTTGAATTTCCCTGTTGAGAATAATGTACACTTGCTCTGCCATTTACTTGCCTAGAAAAGACATTAACGTACTTTTGCTTAGCAAATGTTATATTGTTGGATTAGATGTGAGTCTTCAGATACACTGTAAAGTGTAATTTAATATTAGAATGTAATAATACTTGCAATAATACTACTCTAGTTCATCACCAAGTGACTGTTTCTACACAGTCTCTTACCATGCTATGCAAATCAGCAAACAACACTAATAATTATAAATATTAGTGAACTATTGTGACAACTGCTGGGCCATTGTGACAAGGGCCTCATATTATTCTTAGTGAAGCTACTTTCATTTTTGAACTTTTACAAAAATACTGTTCCATCGTACACCCCTATGTCTCCCTGAGTTTACAGATAATACTCAATAATATATCAATATACTCTGTTAATATATACTCTGTTATCTATATCAATATACTCTGTTAATCAACCTTAATATAACTCAACTCTAAAGGTGAAATAAATTTCCTGTTAAAGGACCCTAAGCTCTGTATTTTTCATGCTTAAGAAAGGAAGTTTCTGCAATGCAATGGCACACTAGTTGGTCCACAAATTTTGAAAGCTTTCTTATTTCCAGCTCATTTCCATAGAAAATTTGTAGAGAAAGTTATGACAAGCATATTTTCTATTATCCTATAGAGCTTTCTAAAGACACTAAATGATAAGGGGTGATTGTAAAAAATCAGTCCTAAATATGTGGTAGTATGGAATCTTGGGAGACATTAGTGTTTATAATCTAAAGACAAATCAGTATCTTCACATAATATTTAAACTCACATAATTCTCTCAAAACACATATCTTCTTTTCCTTTTTTCTCATTAGGAAATTGTACAGTTGACTGTTGTGCTTATGCAAAAGATGGATAAGAACAACTATCCAGCTGGGCAAATTGCCAGGTTTTCAAATTATATAAATTACCAGAATGGGTAACAAAACAAGTTGGGTAAACTTAAAGTAATGGCCATAACATCTTTTCTACTTATAATTGGAATGTGTATAATTCTAAAATTAATATATTTTATCAAATAATAGGTGTTGCAGGTGTGGCTGCAGTGCCTCGCTGCGTGGCAAGTAACAGACAGGAGACAGGCTTGTCTATACCCAGGACTCTGCCCCATGGGCCCTGGATGGTTGATAGTCTGACATAGAAAATGACTAGGCCCCCTGAGATGAATCCAGAACCACGGCAGATTCTGGCAAGCTACCCGTGGTATATTTGATATGCCAAAAACAGCAACAGTAATGGACCTCATTCCCAACAAATAGAGACATTACTGGCACCCACTCAAGTAAATTGATGAACAATGGGAAGACAAGTGATACAATTGATCAAATAGTCATCCATAGAATAATATTTTTATTTTATTTTTTAACTTCCAATATTTTTTATTTTAAAATTAATTTTCAATTGAGGTAAGTTTTTTTTTTTTCATTTCTTTATTTTTTAAATATTTTATTATACAACCATGAGATATATACAATTACAAAGATGTTTATGTTCGGGTTTTGGTCATACAGTGTTCCAGCACCCATCCCCACACCAGTGCCCATTTCCTACCACCAATAATTACAATTCCTCTCCCCCCACTAGCCTGCCTCAATGGCAGTTTCTTTATCTTCTCTCTCTCTGTCTCTCTCTCCCTCTCTCTCTCTCTTTCTCTTTCTTATCTTACACATTGTGCATCGTAATATAGACATTTAGAGGTTATCCAATGTATCTTTTTGTCTATATTCAATGCTCAGTTCTAGGCTGGTTTTATCATTTCGAAGATTATTAGCCCACTGTTCCCTTCTCCTTGTTATCTAATCTCTTACTCCCACACACTTTTGGTAGATTCCACCTTTGACAAGACCACCTTATTCATTTTTTGCCTGATCTTGAATATTGGCATCATAATATATATGTATGTATATATACATGTATTGTATATTTATGCCATTCAAATAAATTCAGTCATTCTATATCAGAATAATATTTTTAAATGGGTTTTGCTTGTTCATTCTATGACTAAAGTCATCATGGAACGAACAATAGAAATTTGGTTTTGCATATGCATGATTTAATCTTGAAATATTAAGTGACTTTACTTTTAGTGATAATTAGTTGTAAAAGGAAATAAAGTTTTTAAAAACTGAACTATGATTTCCCTTCAAAGTTTTCATTGAGCATCATTCAATTGAATTGCATGTAGACCCTTTTCTAAATAAGCTAAAAGAATCAAAAGGTTTCCTGGGACATGTGTAATCTGCAAACAAAACCAACAGCTATATTATGAAGCAAACATATGGTAGCTGTATTGCTTCTAAAATTATGATGTAATTTCATTACTTTCACACCAATTATAACCACAATCAGCTAAAATAACTATCAAAGACTCTACCCCATTTACTGAAAAGTTATGCTTGAAGAAGTACAAAACAATATTGGATTCTAGCTTTATTTGCTACTGATATTTATTTATGGGAAGTGGCAGTTATTATTAAAATAGTCAGAGTTGATAACATGTAAATGGGCTGCTAAAACACAGTGATACTAGATATTCTTCAAATATTGCACCCAACTTGCCTCATAGAAGCATTCTTGTATTGTCCATTCAAAGTTAAAATGGCACATAATAGGGCCTTAGAATCAATTTTGAATTACCTGTATTCCTTTGCATTTTCAGGAATCACTAACTAGAATTCAGAGTCAGTGGCATTATTTGGTCTACTAATAGACTCAGCCATAGTTAAATGACAAGCAAAGTGTGCAGTATATATGGATCCAGGCTTCATAGAGATTTTTACTATCTGAGTGAACTGAATCACATATTTAAAAGACACTTAACACTCCCCACAGGAGAAACTGAGAACTAGGAAATCTCTAGAGAAAACACTAACCATACTAAAATAACTCACGAACTATTAACACAAGTTTTGCACAAGAAGTAATACAAAGATGGCTACAAATTTAAAGAACCTGGTTCTGTTATCTAAGTTAGAGACTGTTGAATACTGTGATTTTTGTAATTAGATAATTAGACTAAGATTCAGTTCACGATCGGTTCAAGTCTTTCAGACTTCATTCAAAGCTGCAAACTCACTTGTATCTTCTAACAGACACACAATGAATGTCAAGGTTTCTAGGACTGAGCAAGGCACTATTGTAAAGTGCATGGCACAGTGCTTGGTTCATGGTGGAAGACTAAAAATGATGTTTCTGGTTTTATGTCTATTGTTTAGCTTATTTTTTATAATATATTGAGATAAATATTCACAAAGAAGATCAATAAAATATAGTAATGATATGAAGGGAACTTACAGTGAAGGAGGAAAAATATTTCTCACATGTAAAAGTGTTAAATTTGGGAAGGAAAATGATTCAAGGCAATTAACATAATTACCTCAGCAAATCTATGAAAAGTGACTTGAAGAGATTTTGGCTTTCCTACAAAGGAGGTACTAATAGAATTTGCTTGACCAATAAAAGAGGAATATGTATTTTGTAATCATTATAAGACAGAGATATAGATGCATAAAGAAGCCAGAAAAATATGATATCTTCTCTCTATTCTATAGCATTTACTTCTGAGGTATTGTCAGAGCTCATGCCTCATTGAGAAGGACATGAAACCATATCCTCAGACAACTTGGATTTTGAAACAAACCTATGTCATTGTATGTCACTCAGGAGTTTTCTTTTCTTTTTTAATCACATGTCATACTCAGTTTTCAATAATACAGTTTGGGAATTTTGAGTGCATGGGAAGAATAAATGTGATTTTAAGATAAGGTGGAAAGCTGAGTAAAATTTGGGAAATTTGATGAGCAGAAGTAACTTAGAAGTCATTGTGGAGAAAACAAACAGTTTTAAAATTAGAAGGTCAAAACTTAGAAGTCATTATGGAGAAAGCAAACAGTTTTAAAATTAGAAGGGTCACATTTTAAATATAGAGAGTTGATGTTTAAATATATATTGGCAAATTCCCAAGAGACCATTCAATGGGCTAAGTGCATGCCACACATGTGGAAGACCCAGGCTTGATCCTAGGCACACACCAGTTGATAATCCTTTTGCACCCCTTTACAGAAAGTAAACACCAAATCATATGTCACCTGTGGATACTACTGGGTGCGGTACCCAAATTTAAAAAAAATGTACAATATATATGCATGTATGTATATATGGAAAATGGATGGAAGTAACAGATAAAAAATCTGAGACTCATAGTAAGTAACTAAATAAAAAGCATGAAGAGAAATAGAAGGGAAAGAATTATAAAGTGTTGCAATACACTGCTGCCCAGAGCCTCTGCATCTGGTCTGGAGTTACCTCCTCCAGGCCACTTTGTGGAGAGGGAGAAGGACAATTTGAATGTGGCAGTTCATCTGACCATATGTTCTATGCTGGCTGGTATAAATATTATCTCATGCTGCCACAATCAACGTGGGACTAGCTAGATCTTACGGTATATTTGCCTGGCCATGTTGGATCTCTAAGTAATTAGACCAGAGAGAAACGCTATTTGCCTCCAAGTAAGCAAACATGGATCTCTGATATCTTAAAGACCAATATACAGAACAACCATGAAGTAAAGATGAGACTCTTGTGAAGGCTTGGAGAAATATTTAACTGGCTTTAGAATATTCTTTGGTACAGATGCATGCCTTTGTACTCTGAGATAAAGTTCATCTCAGATGCCCCTCCTCCACTGTAGGGGCACTTCCAAGGCAGATCTTTGCTTCTCAACATTAACATTTCAAAAGGTCTATCTAAGGTTCTAGGAGAAATTACCTGAGGGTACTTGACCCTAACTGCTCTCTATTGGAGTCGGTGATCTGTGCCCCAGGATATAAAACTGTTGTCTGCTGGCTTTCATGGCTCTCTTCTGTTAGTGCTCCCCTGCTACCCTTTTTGCTGTCTCCTCTCTGCAATGGTGGCAGCCATCTTGGCCTACCTCATGGTCCAGGTTCAGCTGGGAACCCTAAATTTGGGATTTTCCCTATTGCTGATTTGCATGTCAAAACCTGTGCAAGTAAAACATTTTGAAACTTCTCTGGATTCCTCCGTCTTTCTCATTTCACCAGCTGCCAATTCCCTGGGGCAAAAGGGGACAGCTGACCTTGCTCTTTGATTTTGTGCAGGGCACCCCAGCATTTTCTCACAATGAAGTATTCAAAATATTGGTAGACAATGTCAGCTCAGAGTAGGTAATATAAAAGAGATAAGAATAGAAATTTTTTCCAAACGTGAACAACGTTGTAATTGTATATCTCACAATGGTATAATAAAATGTTAAAAAAAAAGAATAGAAATTTTTTGTACAGAAAGTCTGATGACAATTAGCAATATCACTGTATCACTGTCTTCCCGTTCATCTTTGATTTGCTTGAGCGGGCACCAGTAACCTCTTCATATGACCTGTCTCATGCAAGTATAGCTCAAGGGCACCTGCTTGCTCCAGGAATATAAAGAGTCTCAAACCATTCCATCAGGTCATGGGAATGAGGTCTATAATTGTTACTGGTATCTGGCATATCAAATACGACACGGGTAGCTTGCCAGTCTCTGCCATGCGGGAAGCAATATATATGAAATAATATATATGTATGAGTATAATGGATATGATTAGTATATAGTTAAATATATTATTGATATTATTATTATTTATTTTTGTAGGTTTTTTTTTGCTACACCAATGTGTTCTGGGCTTACTTCTTTTTCTTTTTTCTTTTTTTTTTTTTTTTTTTTTTTGCTTTTTTGGGTCACACCCAGCAATGCTCAGGGGTTACTCCTGGCTCTGCACTCAGGAATTACTCCTGGTAGTGCTCGGGGTACCATGTGGGATGCGGGGGATCGAACCTGGGCCAGCACAGGCCGGCAGCGTGCAAGGCAAACGCCCTACTACTGGGCTATCGCCCCATCAGGGCTTATTTCTGACTCTGGACTCAGGAATCCTTCCTGCTTGTCTTGAGTGACCATATAGAATATTAAGGATCAAACTAGGATTGGCTAGATGCAAGGTAAGTATCACTCTGACATTACTGTCACTCTGACATGAACATTATTAATGAAATGTATGTGATAGAAAAAAACATAGGCTTTGGAAATGATTGTGTATTATCTTGCATACACCAATGTTTCCCCCAATTAGGTGCTACTGCTCTGCAGTAGAGAAAGGGCACTGGAGTGATCCAGAGTGGGACTGGAGTTGCCTCAGGTGCAGTTCGGGACAATTTATGTCTTTCATTTGATGAAATTAGATTCAAGGCGGTGATAAGTGATTATCAAAGTGTACATAAGATATGGATAAGAGGATATATTTGAGATTATTAAAGAGTAAATAGAAGTTAATAAACTTCATAAATATTTGTGAACTATTTATAGAGATTTAAATGAAAAATAAGAAAGAAATCAAATAATTATGAAGAACTCCACCATGGATTTTCTGCTTAATGATTCTTGTAATTTCATTTAGAAACTATTTGCAGTGAGATATTAAATCAAAATTTGTTGTTTGTGTGCAGAGAATTGGTTTTCAGGATAATTATCAAGGGTATGATTCCTCCTCTGCAGTATATCCATTACCATTAGTGTCATCACATAGAAAATTTAAATAACAATACATTCTTTTGTAAAATACTAACAGGATAGTAACAAAATTTAGAAATCAAAAAAATGAATGAAATGTGTGCTATATTTAGTTGTTTAAATTCATTTTTGAGTGAATGCTTGCCTTTCGTTCTAGAGTTTGCTAATGTCAGAAACTATATGGTGGACAATTATTGAAATAGTAAGTCCTCAATAAGTTTTGTTCATTGGTGTAACTGACACAATAGTACCTTTCAATAAAAACATTTAAAGATGCTTCATTTGGGTGCCATATAGCTACTGACAAATACTTTTACAGTCTTCATAGCACTGCAAATAATAATGATGATAATGAAGTCTCTAGAATTATTTGCACTAGCAAAGTGTAGTTGTTTTTCAAACTACTAGTATAAATACTTTAGAAAACACTTCATTATGCTAAACCATAATGGAACAACTGCTTAACACTGTTCCTCTAACTCAAAGTATATTTGAATGAATATGTCAATCTGATTCAATTTTTAATCTTTTTTCTTTGCTTTTAATTTCAGCATTTACTATAAGTAGTAATTCATTCCTTCCTTCCTTCCATTTTTTTTCTTCCTTCCTTTCATTCTATCTTTGTTTATTTGTTTGTTTTGTTTGGGAGCCATATCTAGTTTACTTCTGGTTCGCACTCAAGGATCACTCTTGGCAGACTCAGGTTTGATCACATGCAATGAAAGCAGATTTGATCACATGCAAACTCAGGTTTGATCACATGCAATGAAAGCATTATCATGCTGAACTATTGTTCTGACACCAAGTAATATATTTTAATAGCATAATCCTGTTGTAAAATAAAATAATCCTGTTGCAAAATAGCATAATCCTGTGCAAAATTCTACTTCACACAATGGGGAGAAAAGGCTGCAAAGTTTAAGAAGAGAACTTTCAGAATGACCACAAACTGTGAACTCTTTGGCACCATTGCGGCAATATGGGAAGATACCATCATTGACGACATCAATGAAGAATAAAACGAACTGGTTCAGCACCTCCATGACTGTGCGAAGATGCCGAGAGAGAAACAGACACAAAAGGACGCCTGTCTTCAAAAACTCTTGAGCTCATTCACCAAACTAGCAAGGTACCAGCCTCAGGTGACCAAATGCTAACGTCCAAGCTCGCAAAGCAGTGCAAAGAAGCGATAAAGGAAGAACTCAAAGAGAGAAGAGCAGAAATACTGCCTGTCGGGAATGCCGCCCGGGTTCCCTGACAGTGTCAGGACAGAGGTTGTCTTCTACCTCCGAGGACGCTGGGAGAAAGATGAAAACTCACAAGTCCGGTGCAGTTCCAAAAATGGCTTTTAATAGTACAAAAGCTCTTCCACAGCAATCCAATATAATGAACAAACTCTAGCTCTGGTCCGATCTTAGACCATACAAAAGAGCCTAAGTCTCCCACCAAAGAGAGAGGATGTCACCCGAGCTGAGTCCTACCCAGAAGGAGCAAAAGGCCAAAGAGCAAAAGGCCAAAGCCAAAAGCCAAAAGCCACAGGAGCCAAAAGCTGAAGGCTGAGGAACCAAAAGGCAAAAGGTGAAGGGGCCTCAAGTCAGCCCCTTATATACACCAAAGTAACCCAATCGGGAGGTTGTCATGCCAACAAAGAGCCCTAAACAGAATGTAGTGCCACACCCTATTGTAGGTATAAACAAAGGTTACACCAAGGACTAATCCCAGATTATCTCTTATGTAAAACACTGGAGAGAGAGGGGGCTGATATAAAGTAATACATCTTAACTTCATGAGCTTCATGTAATCTAGATGGTACCCACAAGGTCCTTATTATTATCTGCACCAGGGTGATTCTGAGTATCTTGTTCTCATGTACTGAAAGGGTCATACTCGCCTGCTTAGAGCAAACTAGTATGATCCTTCCTATAGTCTTCCTTTAGTCTCAGCGTAGCCAGGGTGGTAGTCTCCTGGTAAATTCTAACTGTCCCACGTTGGGTGCAGTGGGTATAAAGAGGAGCTGTGCCCAATCTAGAAAACATAGAAGTCTTAGTAGATGTATAAATCAGAAGTTATTCAATCTAGGTGACTTCTGTAACTGCCACACCCTCTAGCAGTGTTTACATAGAAGAGAGATCTCATTAGAATGAACATTGGCTTAAATAAGATTAAGCTGGGAGTGAGCAAAACAACAAAACTCCCAGATTAGCTAAACATGTCCTCCAACAACTGCAGCATAAAACGGGAAAAGCATTTGCAACCCCTGCCTGTCCTTCACCAACTATAAGACCAAGATGACTGCCATCCAACATGCTGATGGATCTATTATATCTTCCAGAAAGGGAATGGAACAGATTATTCATGACTCAGATCTCTTTGATAGCCACGTCCACCCTTCCACATACCAAATTTGCAGGATGGGCATGTCATTCCCAACATTCTCCCTTCTGAAATCCGACATGCCATTTCATTGGTAAAGAAGTGAACAGCACCAGACCCAGACAAGTCAGACCCGAACACCTGAAGAATCTGCCATCAGTCCTCATCAATACACTGGCTCGGCTCTTTACATGCTACCAGTCTGAATGTAAGGTGCCCTCCCAATGGAAAACCAGCAGGACAGTTCTACTGTTCAAGAAGGGAGACATCCAAGACATTGCCAACTATTGCCCTATTTGCCTGTTGTCCGTCATCTACAAACTGTTCACTAGAGTCATCCTGATTTTATTATGGCAAGATGTACCACTCTCTTTATCTTTGGCCAGAACATGTGGAATAAGTATGAGTGGAATGCATATTCTTTTTCCAAAGCCACTTCATTTATATCAACAGTGGTAGTTTGTTTTCCAGATTCTTCCTAGTTCTTTCATATGTTGCTCAGGAAATCTAATGAACTGAAATGGAGCTGGTACCCTCATAGGACAAACTCTCAAAGAGACTGGCCGTTCACAGAGTGTGGTGTCTTCATACTACCTTTTCTTAATTATAATCTGAATAATCCTTGAAAATATATATACTTTAAGAATTTAATCATGACTCACCTTTAATTTGAACTACATGACAGTACTAATATGTGACTTAATGATAGCATCATACAGTAAAACTCAATCCTTGGTGATCTAAAGATTTGTAATCTGCTCATGTTACAAACTATGCATGGACCAAATAGCAAGATGAGTTAACCTTAGAACACTTTTCTTGTTTGGTAATTTAAAGTCATGAAATATATTTTTTTTCTCTGTGATAGTATACTGATCTCTTCCCCATACCATAATCCCTAATGAAGTGGGGAGCATCAATTTGCCATACTTTGACTGTAGCAGATGTGCTACATGTGACAAATGACAAACATATTGGAAAATATCTACTAGAACAATGCGGCCTCTGTGCACTTAATTTAGATCCTTAGTAAGTGTCATCAGCAATAAAAGTGGTATAATAACAAAACAACTGCATCCTATCTGCCCACTTAAATTTTTTAATGTTTACAATGTTTGAATTAAAGCCTTTCCCACAACTTATTTTTCAAATTACTTTCCAGATGCCAATTTTAGTTCCAATATGAGCAAATCAAATACTTCCCAGTTTCCATTGAGAGGCCATTGCCCTCATATCTTGGCATTTGTTTTTGATACATCTCTCTTGGAAAGAGTACAACAGACCAACTTAACAGTTAAGATAGTCTTTAATTATATAATTATCAGTATTATACTTTATAATAATTCCTTCATAAATACATTTTCACTTTTATTATATTTTATTTCTATGATATCTAAAAACAACTTTTTAATATAAAAATAATATTTCTTATGAAAATATAAGAAATATATCACATAGTACTGATATACTACATTATTACACTATGGATGCATACTTTTATTAAATAACAGGAAGAAGGGCTGCAGCAACAGTACAGCAGGAAGAGCATTTGCCTTGTATGCAGTTGACCCAGGTTTGATTCTAGGCATCCCATATGGTCCCTTGAGCACAGCAGGAATAATTCCTGAATGCAGAACCAGGAGTAACACCTGAGAATCGCTGGGTGTGACCCCCAAAATATTTGTGAATCTTAAATGATTATTAAATAATAGGAATAAATGATGAAATGGGTAACTGTCAAATCAGTGATAAAACATAGGACTTAAATCTTTTTAAATGCTTATGATTTTCTTCCCATTTGTTAAGTAAATTTAGTCACATTTATTCAATGTTATGAACATTGCCAGTATGCAGAAGTTGTTAAATGATTTTAAGTCATATATAGTAAAATTTGTTGTTTGCTATTCAAAATTAAACAAAGTATTAGTTGTGTACTGACACTCACCAAGGACTAGAAAGATTGCATTGAGTGTAAGGTAGTTGTCTTGCAAAAGGCCAACTCTGGTTCCATATCCAGCACTATATATGTTACCCTGAGCACTCCTAGGAGTCATCTCTGAGCACAGAAACAGAACTAAGCTACAAATACAAGTGGTTATTGCTCCCAAAGAAGAGCACTCAAACAACCACCAAATTCAGATGTTATCAAAAGCTAAGCATATATATTGGTCTTGTGAACTTGGATACTACTATTCTACAAGTTTATAATAGACATTTTTGTCCTTCTAGCAGTTCTGGGATGTTTTTTCTGTAATTATTATTGGGCTTTTCTTGACAATGCACTTCAAGAATCACATGGCATGGTATGAAAATGAAAGCATACATCTAAGCCCATAAATTTTGTCTTAAATATAACTAAAACAAGCTGTCAGTGTAATTTTAAGTTAGCATAAATTAGCCTGCAATGTCATTGGGTATATTTAAAATGAATGTACTTAAAACTGTCCTACTGGTGTATCTCTCAAAAAATCCCATTAGCTGAAGATTATTAGATAATTAGAGCAGAGAGATAATTGAGGGGTTTAAGCTATAAACAGCATGTTTGATCCCTGGTACCATACTGGGTCCTGCAAACACCTTCAGGAGCAAAGCCTGAGTTCATAGTCAGGAGTAAGCCCAGCACATTCAGGTGTTCTACAACACTCCACCCACCTGCAAAAAATTTTTTTAAATAAATATTTCCTTCCCTTTTTACAGGGACAGATAATAATTTCACATAAACATCTTTTATCCCTGTTATATATGATCTTAATATTTTATGATTATTTTATTCAATACATTATCTCAGGTTTGGGAATTATATATAATTTGTTTTAATTGGAACTAAGTATTCAGACATCCAGATAAGAATATGTATTTTTTCAGGTCTTAAAATATATTTCTCAACTCAAATCCCACCACTGCTACTGTGTAAACTCATCTACTAGCCTTATTCCATAGACTTATAAACAAATCTTAAAAGAGATCAACTAGTTGCAAAAATTATCTGATACCCATTCTTAGCTGAGATCTCCAGGGCAATCTCTGGAGGGTACTGGAGAAGCTCTTGCCCTATCAAAGCCCCAGCAGCTGCCCACACATTCCAGTCTACCACTATGTCTCTGGCTATATTGCCCAGTTAAATATTCAGATTTTCTGGGGTCCTATCTACAAACTCTGCCCCACTGACATCCCAGTAATGGCATACAACAAAACAATAACACAGAAGGCTTAAGTTGCAACTACAGCTTGTAATACTTTCAGACATGGACTTAATGTGGCATGGTGATATACAACAATTTGTCCAAATTTTCTTCTGTGGAAAAAATTTTGATTATCTGGTTAGCCACTTAGTGGTATCACTATCACTACACTATCCTCCCGTTGATCATCTATTTGCTTGAGCGGGCACCAGTACTATCTCCATATGTCCTGTCTCATGCTAGTAGAGCCCAAGGGCATCTGCTCGCTCCAGGAACATAAAGAGCCTCAAACCATTATATTAGGTCATAGGAATGACCTAATATAATTGTTACTGGTATTTGGCATATCAAATACAACACAGGCGCAGCTTTCCAGGCTTGCCATGCAGGTGGCATATCAGGTGGTAACATATACATAACATATATATATATATATATATATATATATATATATATATATAAACACTAAGTAACACACACACAAACACACACACATATATGTGTTACTTAGTGGTAACAGCTATATAAAATCATTAATTGTGGACCTGATATGGGTATAGACTTGCGGGGTGATTTGGAAAATGAAGACGATGATGGAGGGAAGGTGTCAGTGGAGGTGGAATTAGTGTTAAAATATTGAAAGCCTGTAAAAAATTATCATGAACAACTTTGTAAATCACAATTTTAAATAAAGTGGGAAAAAATATGTTCCTATTGATGCTCAATATCTATTTTTATCATTTCTTATAGTAAAAATTTCCCTTTATAGTGAGCTAATGGTCCTATATGATACTTAATAATTGGTTTATTAAGGAATAATAAGTTTTATTATGATAGACTTAATAAAAAGGAAATAAGTGTACTATAATTTACTTGGGAGTTATTGGAAAAACAGTCAAATCTCAGAAGCCTAAAATGCAGTAGACTTACCTGCATTTTGAGAAAATAAGAAATAAGCTGGTACTGAATTGAGCAATAAATTTCAATGCCCATGAGCACTGAATGTGAGACAGTAACAAAGATTGTAAAATTTTCCAGCTAATGTATCCATTCATCCAGTTAAGGAAACAAATTTTCATCCAGAAATGTGTCTATGAATAAAAAAATGACTACAGGACTTGGAATTAAACTAGACATTTTATCGTAGAATTAATTTTATAATTTTAATGTTTCATTACGTTTTCCCTTATATATTTGAAAATTCTCTGGGTATGTTGAGTAATAAAATTCTTCTTGTTTTTCACACATCTGTAAATGTTGACTTGTAGAATCCATTTGAAAAAAAAATACAATGCCAAAATCTTTACAGTAGAAGATGGCACTCAACTTTACTTGTGTACTCACCATACCTGACACCTGAGTGGTTTATAAAAATGGAAAATTAAAGCAAATATCCCATAGGGGAAAAAAGAAACAGGAAAGTGTAAAGCTACTATAATTCTTTAAAGTGACATATATTTTATTCAGAATTAATGTTAATGAGAAAGTCCCACTTAAGGTAAAGCCATTTAAGCAGTATTTAAATAAAAAATAATCTACTCAATTTATTTCTAGTTTGAAACAAAATTGTCAGTATTTAAAATTGTGAATATGGGAAAATTCTATTCAAATCTTGATTGTCCTTAGAAATTTACAAACTTCAGATGAAAAATTAAAGCGGTGATAACTTAAAATAGCAATGTATCTGAAGAGTTTCTAATTAGAGACTGTCTGGGAACCCCTGCTGAAAATTCCAATTTGTATAATAATTAAAAAACAAGTCATTGTTTTGTTTTCCTTCACATATTTTTAAGCAATATCATTTTCTACCCTCAGAGATTTCTAAATAAAAATATATGAAATAGTTATATGAAATAACAGTGAATGAAATCAAGAGATAACAGTAGTGTTCAGGGCTTACTCCTGATTCTTCACTTAGGGGCCAATACTTGCCTGGCTTGGGGAACCATTTGCAGGGCCAGGGTTTAGTGCCCGATCCAGTGTACTATCTCTTACTTATGTAAAAATAATCAACTTAATCAACAGATTTTTAATACTTTTTGTTTTAAGGTTAAGTAAGATGGGAGCCAGAGAGAAGGAATAAGGCACTGGCCTTATAATGCAGCTGACCACAGTTCCAACACTGGTACCACATATAGTTCCACATGTATTCCCATAGTTACCACAAGGGGTCGCTGCTCAACCCAGAGACTAGTATAACTCCTGAGCAAAAGAATGTATAACCCAAACTGTACATTCCCCCATACCCAAATGTTAATAGTTGTGATGGTGTAGAAACACATAATCAATTAACAGGATTTTTTTTTTAATTTTTTCTCAATTAGTGAACTAGAAAAAAAATTAGTGATACAATCCTATTTGAAACAAAGTCCAGAGTTCTTATTATATAACCTGAGAGCAAACCAAAAGTTCAAACAATCCTTAAAGAATTTAAAATATTACCTTACCCCAAAACATTTATAACTACATTGTATATGTATAATAATGACTTGATCACTCACTTGACATCCCGTTGTTCATTAATTTGCTCGAGCGGGCACCAGTAACATTTCCATTTGACCCTATCAAGTGCCCGTGTAGCCCAATGGCATCTAGTTGCTTCAGGATTACGAAGAGCCTCATACCGTTCATTCAGGGTCTTGACGAAGAAGTCCGAACATTCTGTAGGTGGGCAGCCACGTGATCTTTTGACACCCCATGGGATCCAGCCAGTAACGGCTCTAGTCCAGCAGTCATTTCCAAATCGCATTAAATGTCCAGCTTATCTGATTTTTTGAAGCCTTGGCAAATGAGACAGTGTCCCTGGCTCTGGAACAGCAATGGAGGTCAGAGCTCTGGGTTCCTTCTTTCACTTGAGTGAGGCGTGATATTCCAAGCACAGCTCTTTCTATTCCTCTTTGGGAGACCCGAATAGCATTCTCATCCTGCTTTCGTTGGACCCAGGTCTCTGAGGCGTATGTTAGTGCAGGGAGAAGAGTGGAGTCGAATAGATGTGCCTGGAGCCGAAGTCTCTTTGTCTTTTTGCTATTTCTTTGATGCTTTTGAAGGCATTCCATTCCGTTCTCTTCCTCCAGCACAGTTCAGGTTTTAGGTCGTTCATCATGTTCACTTCTCAACCTAGGTACACATAACTGCTGCATTCAGAGATATTTGTTCCATTGAGAGTGAATGGGTCCTCTGGAACTAGTTCATTTTTCATGAACATAGTTTTTCTGAGATTCAGCTGTAGATCTATCTTTCCACAGCTCAGTCAAAGTCAGCCAGCATTTGTGCCTCTTGGCTAATATTTGGTGTTATTAGAATGATGTTACCAGCAAAGCAGAGGTGGTGTAGTTGCCAACCATCTATCTTCACTCCCATTCCTTCCCATTCTAATGTCACATGATGTTCTCGAGGGTGGTGCTGAAGAGTTTTGGTGAAATGGTATCACCCTGTCAAACCCCTCTTTTGACATTGATGATCACCATTCTTTGTAGAATGGTGAGATCCTGGTGGTAAATCCGTAATACAGCTCATGAAGGATCTTGATGTATTGGGTTTGAACGACCTGTTTGGCTAGGGCTTCGATGACGGCTTCAGTCTCCACAGAAACAAAGGCTTTCTTTAAATCAATGAACGTGAGACAGAGTGGCATCTGGAACTCCCTACAAACTTCAATGAGCTTGGTTACTGTGTGGATATGGTCAATTGTGCTGGATCCTTACCGGAAGCCAGCTTGCTTGCATGGTTTCCCTTCATCTAATGTCTGCCAATCCTGTTCAAGATGACTCAAGTGAACAGCTTGTAGATTACAGACAACAGGCAAATGGGGCGATAGTTTCGAATGTCGTGGATGTCTCCCTTCTTGAACAGTAGAACTGTCCTGCTGGTTTTCCATTGGGAGGGCACCTTGCATTCAGACAGGTAGCATGTGAAGAGCCGATTCAGTGTATTGATGAGTTCTGATGGCAGATTCTTCAGGTTTTTCGGTCTGACTTTGTCTGGGCCTGGTACTGTTCCCTTCTTTACCGATGAAATGTCATGTCGGATTTCAGAAAGGAGAACATTGGGAACGACATATCCATCCTGCAGAACTTGGTATGTGGGCAGGTGGGCGTGGCTATCAAAGAGATATGAGTAGTAGTTATGGATAATCTTCTCCATTGACTTTCTGGAAGATGTGCTAGATCCATATGGATGTTGGAGGGCAGTAATCTTGGTTTTATAGTTGGCGAAGGATAGGTGGGTGTTGCGAATGCTTTTCCTGGCTTCTGCGGCATCTTCCAATATTTCTGCTCTTCTCTCTTTGAGGTCTTCCTTTATTGCTTCTCTGCACCTCTCTGCAAGCTTGGACGTTAGCATTTGGTCACCTGAGGTTCGTGCCTTGCCAAGTTGGCAAGTGAGCTCGAGAGTTTTTGAAGAATAATAATATACATATATTATTCACAATATAAAACTTATTTACATTTTATGTTTTCTTCTTTAAGCACTACATGAAATCTAGGGTTGGTGCTGTACAGTAAGTATAGAGGTTAAGGCACTTTCTTGCATGTGTTAAACTCAGTTTCATCCCAGAACTCTATGGTCCCTTGTCCACTGCCAAAAGCCACCCAAAAGCACAGAGCTTCAAGTATCCTGAGCAATGCCAGGTGTGACTCAAACAAAATTAAACCAAATATCAATAATGTTTGCTTAATAGCTTCCAAAATTTTATTTTCTTTTAAAATTGTTTTATATAATAAACTGCAAAAGAAATAAAACTAGACCATTATCTTACCAATGAATTATTATACTGCAATATTACTTATTATATTTTAATTGTGAATGATATTTATAAATATGTCAAATATGCACATATTACGTGTTAAATTTTAGTTTCCAAGGATAGCTCAAGTGCAAGTCACATGCATAGTGTATATGAAGCCATGAGTGTGAACTCTGGCACCAGTGACTTGCCGTCATCAGCCCCCCCCACACACCCACAAACTCCAGCTTAGCTGAGGATGGCCCTTAATAAAAAATAGCAACAACATGAGTGTGTCGGGCGCCTCCGGCGGTCCCCGACAGTGCCGGGAAGCGAAGTTCCCTTCTACCTCCGGCCGGCGAGGAACGGATGAAAACTCAGGAATCCGATGCAGTTTTAAAAGGCTTTAATTATCACAGGTTCAGGCATACAAATCAGCAAAAGGAAAAGCCCGGTGCTTAGGATTCCAGGCTAGAACCCCAGCCACGTGTAGGCCAAGATGGCGACCACCACGTGTAAAAGGAGAAAAAGCCTTCCAAGGGGAATGAGCGCTCACAAGGAGAGATCCCACAAAGAAGAAGACCCGGAGAGCGGGAACAGGCTAGTTTATATCCCTGTAACTCAGACCTTCCTCCCACTGTTATGGAAAGCAGGGAGGGTCCAATGCCCTTAGGTAATCCTTCCCTGCACCTCACCTAGGGCCTTTACTATGCTAATGTTTTGAGCCGAAATCTGCCTGGGAATGCCTTTGTAGTGTAGAATGGGGTTTCTGAGATGGCATGTCTCTGTACCAAAGACTAATACTAATGCCAGTTAAATATTTCTCCAAGCCTTCACAAGTCTCTTCTACTTCATTGTAGTTTTATATTTTATTTGCCTTTGAGTATATCAGGGAGCCATGCTTGTTTGCTTGGAAGCAAACAGCATTTCTCTCTGGTCTAATTACTTAGGGGTCCAACGTGGCCAGGCTAATATGCTGGTAAGATCTAGCTAGTCCCACGATGATTGTGGTAGCATGGGGAGAATATTTATACCAGCTAGTACAGCATACATGGTCGGACAAACTGCCACATTTAGACTACCCCCTTATCTACGGAGTGATCTGCGAGAGGCACTCCAGAGCAGATGCAGCGGCCCTTAGGAGTCCTGCAACATGAATGCATGTGCATTTTTGCCAAATAATTTATTATAATTGAAAGCAGAATAATTTTTTTTATATTTGAAACTGGTTAGACAAAAAACAGATTATACTCTTTGCAATGCATAGCAAAGCTTTATTACTATATTTATAGACTATTTAGTACTTTATTGTATTACATATAGTTTCCTTTCATCATTTATCATCATTCATCTTTTAATAAGAACTGCAATATTTTCTTCTAAAAATTTCCTAGGATTAAAACATACAGTCAATGTGTTAAACTGAATAAAGTTAGAGATGACAAAATAAACTATGATTTAGGATAATTATTGTTATTTGTAATGGGCTATTGTATTTATGCTTTGATATTTTCTGTGTATGTGTGTGTAGTATATCTCCATTAAGAAAATGTAGAAACCCTTTTGTTGTGAAAAGAAAGTAGTTTATTCTGACTAGTGTTGTAGCTTATTAAATTTCAATACATGGAATCTCAAATTTAAAAAGTGTTGCGTTATTTCATCTTGAATAAATCATTAAAGTACTGGATTGAAAATAAGAAAATGTTGCAACTTATCTTGTCTATCCCTAAACTATAATAAAATTGTCCCATAAAATATATCCTCTAGTGTTTTATTTTCCACATATATAGCCATTATGACTCTTGTTCAGTACATAGTGAGTAATTTCACTCTTCAGCTTAGAAAAATACATGTACTTGACAGACTTGTAGTCCTTTAGGATCATATTTTAAGGAGGTCGATTTAATATAAATACAAACATCAAAGTCAGCAGACCTAAATTTGCTCTTCAAAAGTAAACTAATGTATACTGGCTGTTCAACTATGGCTAGGGCACAAAAATCTATTCCAACTCCTTATTTGTTTGTAAATGAAGTTTTTTTGGAACACAGTGATATTTATTCATAGTTATACATTGTCTTACTCTGTCTTTATACTGTAGTGGTACTGTTGAGTAGTTGTGAGAAAAAATGAATTATCAAAAAACCAAAGATGCTTATAGTCTGGTCCTTTTTCATAACTTTGCTGGACAGAGTTAAGACTTGTTTTCTATTTCTCATCCGAAATAATGTATCCTACGGTATAGTGTTATCTACATTATTAAAAATAGCCTCATGACATTTTTTGATTCCCTTTGTTTCACTATTACTGATTCAGTATACTTTTAAATTATTTAGTATTATTTAAATTTTGGCAGTTTTGACTCAATGAACTCTTGAACTTTTCTCTTTTATTATGTTACTCATATGAAACACAGCATGTGAAACTTCAGGTTTTGTCTTCCTCTGTCCAGTTTCTAGAACAGCGTTGTCTATATAATTATATTAATATGTACTGAAGCATACCATTTGCATTTCAAATGTCTTTTTTTAATGCATGGTATTCTGGCCCACTTTAAATAGTGAATAGCTTTATTTCTGTAATTTCATTAGATTTCTATGAAATATCTGGTATTTAAATGACTATTTGAAATGCAAATAACTAACTGACTAAACCCGAAATAGTGAGATAAGAATGTGTTCCTACAATAAAAACTTTTGGGGGTAATAGGGTAGAGAAGTTCTGTTTTGACCTAGTCTGCAACCCACTATTCATTAATTCTCACAATCCTCTTAGATCATTTAGATCAAGAATACTTAAAAGTGGTCTTTCAAGTACTGTTGAATCCCCACAGGTTTTTTACCTATACTGTGATGTTTTATTTTTTTTAAAGAACAACTTTTCCTTTCACTTTCCTGCAAAGTTTAATTCTTTTATTAAAAACACAAGAAAGTCCTCACTGTGGATATTACATGCATATAGTCTTTTTAACATTGTAAGGGATGAAAGTTCATGCATGATGCTCACAGCAGGAACAGTCACATCTGGAATAGGCTAGAGAGAGGTCGCTGCTCTAATTCTAGAACATTTTCTATAGTAGTCTTTTCCATTGAGTTATTTCATTTCTATTTAAAATGTGAACATGTTAGCAATTGAGAGAGGCTGGATACAATTTCAAATGTTAATAGATAAAACTGAGTATGGACACAATTTAATGATTTCAGGAAATGATGCAAATCAGTATATTAATTTGCAACTGAAATCTTGGTAATTAAATTATTTTGGTTACTAAGGCAGTTACTTTTATTCTTTTTGTTGTTGTTGCTGTTGTTGTCTTGGGGACACAACTGGTATTGCTCAGGTAATACTCCTGGCTCTGCACTCAGGAACCACTGCTGGTGGACTCAAGGAACTGTATGGGATTCCAGGGATAAAACCCAGATGGGCTTCATGCAAGGCAAGTGCCTTACCTCCTGCACTATCTCTCCATTACCACTTTTTAAAATTTTTCTAATTTTCTGTTTTGTTTTAGACCAAACTTGGTAGTGCTGAGTTTACTCCGGCTCTGTACTCAGAGATTACTCCAGGCAGGGCTACGGAACGTGATGGGATACTAACCCTAGTCTAACCAAAGTCACTGCAGGTGTGGCCAACATCCTACCTGCTGCTCTGTCTCCAGCCCTATTTTTTACACTTCTAATGTTGGAAAAGATAGATAAAATTGTTGTTAGTTTCTTATTTCTGAGCATAGACTAGAAGTCTGTTCAACTTGCAAAGCTTCCAGGAATCTGGTTGCCTAAGAGGATTATAAAAGTGATCTAGGTTTGCTATATTATCAAGTTAGCCAGATAAGAAACAATGTAGTACATAGACACATTCTCATAAAATGGACAGGTTATCCATGCATGAATACTTTCCACTGGGGGAAAACCTCTAAAGAAACCACTAGCTTTCTTTGCTTCCTCTCCACACATCAAATATGGACATAGATTCGATTGTTTCAGTGTTCAATGGTGAGTTTAATAAATAAAATTTATATCTCAAAAAACTTCTTTATTTATACACATATAATGATAAATAATGTAATTTAATGATAAATAGAAACATGCCTAGTAGGAGTATAACTGTGGTGAATATTAAAGCAAACATTGTATTATAAGTTCTCTGAACTTTCCCTATTTTGTTTCCCAAAATATCTCTTAAGAGATAAAACTTAAGGATGGACTTACCTAACAATAATAGAATAAGTGGGGTCTAAATTATTTTGCCATATATATTTGAAAGTTTTAATAACAAGTTTTGTGCATTTTGTCCTAAATTCACATGAATCAAGTATTTTCAATATGTTGAGATATCAGGAACTCTGATACTAAGCTAAGAACAGAATGTACTTGCCTGTTTTGTCTTTTCTTGCTTTCTTCAGAAAATGGTGACATTCATATTCTAACTAATTATCTCTGCCAAAAAGATTCTGAAATGTTTGTATAAATTATTCTTGAAGAAAATGACTCTCAGAGGTGTTGAAACTCTTGGAGAATAAAAGATCACCTTTGTGGCATTTTCCTTAAATGGTCTTAAAACTGTTTGTTGTGAATGATGCTTTTAGCATTTTACACCAGCCTGCTTAGTATCAAGTGGAACAGGACATATACAGCAACTGAAACCAAAAAAAAGTCTATATAAATAAATAATGAAAATACAGAAGTAGAATTTCCTGACCATATGCAACAGGACTGGTAGATTTTGGAACACTGGCAATCTCTGTGGGTAGAGATTATAAAATTATTTTCATAATTTTATAAGCTCTTAAGATGATAATATTTGAAAAGGATTTTGAAAGGCAAAATTCTTTCTCTCTAAGGCAATATTTGTTTCCAACTTAGAGTGATTCATTAAATAAAACTGTTACCCCCAAAACACAATGTTAAAGAATTGTGCATTGTGCCAGGAGTAATTCCTGAGCAAAGAGCCAGGAGTAACCTCTGAGCATTGCCAGGTGTGACCCAAAAAGAAAAAAAAAAAATTGTGAATTATTTTCACAAATTTGATCATACCATTAATATAGTACAGAAATATATTAATATTAACTATTCATAAAGTTTCTGCCTAAAAGATATAAGGAAAAGCAAGTGTTTAAGTCACGACTATTAGAGTTTAATACATCTTCACATGAAGAGCATTTAGTATGCATAGGTGATACTAATGCAAAGCTCTGGGTGAAGTTGAAGTACTTCATTTTTATAAATTCTTTCTATTTTAGTCCACAAACAATAAGTTATTCTTTCTACCAGAATGGATTTTAAGATTAAATTTGAGGGGCCAGAGTGATAGCACAGTGGGTAGGGCATTTGCCTTGCATGCCCCCGACCTGGGTTTGATCCCAGGCATCCCCTAGCACCGCCAGGAGTAATTCCTCAGCAATGAGCAAGGAAGTAACCCATGAGCATCGCCGAGTGTGACCTACAAAAAATCAGATTAAATTTAAAAGTAGCAGTTAAAAAAATTGATCACTTGATGATTTGATCACTTGACATCCCGTTATTCATCTATTTGCTCGAGTTGGCACCAGTAATGTTTCCATTTGTCCTGTCACATGCCAGTGTAGCCCAATGGCATCTGTTTGCTCCAGGAATGCATAGAGCCTCAAGCTTTCATTCAGGGTCTTGACGAAGAAATCTTAAGACCATCTTGTAGGAGGGCAGCCATGTGATCTTTTGACATCCAGTGAGATCCAGTTGGTAACAACTCTAGTCCAGTGGTCATCTCCAAGTCTAATTACATGTCCAGCATATCTGATTTTTGATGCTTTGGCAAATGAGACAGCATCCCTGATTCTCTGTTGTTCCTAAGTCTGGAACTTAGGATTCCTTCTCTCACTTGGGTGAGTGTGATATTCCAAGTATATCTCTTTTGATTCCTTTTTGGGAGACCCGAATAGCATTCTCTTCCCTGCTTTCATAGGGCACAGGTCTCTAAGACATATGTTAATGCAGGGAGAGTGGTCAGTCGAAGATGTGTGCCAGAGCTTTAAGTTCTTTGTTCTTTTTGCTATTTCTTTGACACTCTTAAAGTTGTTCCACGCTGCCTGCGCAGCTCAGGTGCTAGGTCAGGTGCGCAGCTCAGGTGCTAGTCATGTTGAGTTCTTGACCTAGGTATGCATAACTGCTGCATTCAGAGATGTTTGTTCCATTGAGAGTGAATGGGGCATCTGGAACTAGTTCATTTTTCATGAACATTGTTTTGCTGAGATTCAGCTATACACCTACCTTTCCACAGTCGAAGTCAGCCAGCATTAGTGCTGGTTGGCTACTGTTTAGTATTATTAAAATGATGTCATCAGTGAAGTGGAGGCGATATAGTTGCCGACCATCTATCTTCACTACCATTCCTTCTCATTCTAATTGTCACTTGATGTTCTGGAGCGTGGAGCTGAAGAGTTTGGGTGAAAAGATATCACCCTGCAAAACTCCTCTTTTTACATCGGTAATCACTTCCTTGTAGAATGGTCAGATCCTAGTGGCGAATCCATAATACAGCTCATGAAGGATCAGGTATAAAACGAATATTTAAAATGAAAAATCCATAGGTTATAAAATAGCATCTGAATGTAATATACATTTAAATAATTATTCTATAAAGTTAAATATCTATGGAGTATAAAATAGCCATTTAATTAATTTATATGAATATTAGGAAAGTAAATATGTGTCTTTTGGTTAGTTTCAGTCTGATTAAGTCATGTGAAGATCTTTTCAAAAAACAAATATCATTCTGTGTTTTTGATAAGAAGTATGACATGAGGTGCTAAAATTTGATAAGTGTAATATGAATGTTTCTAAATGTTTCTATCTTCTATCTTTATTAAATAGAAGCAGAAAAAATTATCAGGGAAAGCATTAAAACTTATAAAGTTTAATTTAAAAAAACTTCGAATATGGGGCCGGAGTGATAGCCCAGCTGGTAGGGTATTTGCCTTGCAAAGGTCGGCCTGCGCCGGCCGGGTTCGATCCCCGGCATCCCATATGGCCCCCTGAGCACTACCAGGAGTAATTCCTGAGTGCAGAGCGAGAAGTAACCCCAGAGTGACGCCGGGTGTGACCCAAAAAAGCAAAAAAAAATTAATTAAAGAAACTTGAATAAGTATCAAAAAATAAAAAGATATTAATAGGTTTATGAAGATTTTTTAAACAATAACTTATAAACTAGTACTTTATATATGTTTGTTGTGCATGTTGCTGGATAGAAGTTAAGAAAAGATCTATTCAGAATTATTGTGTCCAAAATCTGTTTAAATCTATCCCATAAGTTCCATAGTATTTACATTGTTGCCATGATTTCTGTCAATGGGGAAAATCAGATTTCAATCTGGATGCCAGTAAGGAAGTTAGCTATTACTGAAAATATTAACTCCCATTGCTGTATTATGATCAGAATAATAGAACATGAACTATTGTGAGGATATAAACAGGCAGCAAGCCAATGTGACTCATAAACAAAAAGCAGAAAAGCACAAATCAGCAAAGGTGAAAGTAATATGAGAAAGAGGAGAAGAGAACTTGGAACTGAGAAGAGTTACAGAAAAATAATGGAAAGAACATCTCTGGCAGTAGTGACTTAATCTATTTTTATACTGAGTTAAAAGCAGATATAATTAGAATTTGTTAAATTAATGGTAAAATTTCCTAGGCCTAAATTAATTATACCACAAAATAAGGTTTTTGTTGTATTTCATTTTAGATCATATTTGCTGTTATTCAGGTTCTGAATTTACCTTTTGTTACTTCTTGAGATTAAATGCAGAAATTAAGAGCTTTCCATATAGATTTTTGACCATAATATTTGATGTGGGATTTATACTTTTATATGTTATTAAAAAAGGTATAAGCCATAAATGTCCTAAATTTAATTGTACTGTGTTCTGTTTTTAGCTGTTACAACATTTCTTTTGCCCTGATTGTGAGATATTTATTTTATTTAGGAAAAGTGTGTGGAACAAATTATTTACTTGAAGAAATAATGAGAATGAAAAAAAAATTTTAAATTCCATATGGATGATTGATTCAGGTTTTATGTCTGTCATTGCACTGCTGTTTTTCAACTATTCTAGCAGATTTACTCTTAGAACTCAAATCACAGTTTTTGTCTGTGAGATTTAATTATCTTTTATCAAAAAGAGCCCTTGCTGGTAGGGCATTCAGTCAGTCTCTTATCTTTATGGACTTGAAGGGAATACAGGATCCTAGCTCCCTATCTCAAGCCCAATTGGTTCAGACAGCACTCTGCAGAAGTTCTGAACAGTGACTGAGTTGCTTTGTAATTAAAACTCTTGTGACTTAAGTTCGTCAAGCTTAGTAATTTGTGGATCATGAAAGGGGAAAAAAATCAAGAGAAATTTACTGCACCACATGAGTCAAATCACTAAGAAAGAAAGAGAACAAAGATGTAACACTGAAAGCACACTTACCTTGCAGGGTTGTTTCTTAGAGTCACATTGATTTATTTGAGCTTGCCAGGATGTTCCTTTTTTTAAAAAAAGGAGACCTAATGTACTAACAGTGTGGGATTTTCCAAGTTTTTCACTCCCTTCAGATTACATTTTCATTTGCTCTAGCCATAAAGACTCATAATAGAGAGACATCACAATTGAACTCAGTGTGGGGGGTCTTCTCAAAGCAGAGACATTCTTATATATTTTTCTGTCATGTATCAAACCCTTTTCAGAGACTTCAGGCACAAGAAATGGAGAGCAATTTGGGATTTATTGCTATTGGATATTGACATTGATCTTCTTTGATTTTTGTTTAGTTGAGAAAGCTGTGTCCAGTCAGTTTTAGTTTTTAGTAAACTCAGTTACTTCACTGCTATAAGTTACTGGGAAAAATCTGTCACCAGACTTTTGCCTTTGACACTGTAGACCTTATAAAGGAGGCGAATTTCATTTGTCTATTTTTTTCCTTGGGAAAACCTGACATTTAAGACTTGAATATTTTAAGATTGAAGCAGGGAGCCTCTGTCTAGGAATATGGGCTTTGTATAACTTATCATCTAAACCCTGGCACTTGTAAGACTGAAAAGAGATGTTACCAATTACACTTTGGCATCTGCTTAGAAAAAAAACAAGTTTATGGGGCCGTAGTGATAGCACAGAAAATAGGGTGTTTGCCCTGCACGCAGCCAACACCGCCAGGAGTAATTCCTGAGTGAAGAGCCAGGAGTAACCCATGATGGTCGCGGGTGTGACCCAAAAAAGATAAAAAAAAAAAAAAGTTTATTCCATGCAGGCCAGGACAAACAGTAACACAGTAAGCTCTTAAAAGTTAGTACATAGTGTTCAATTCCAATTTTCATGAAAGTTGGTACCAAGAAGAGAAGGGGATGAAATATTTACTATTGTCAGCATAGAACTTTAAAATACTCTAAAAAAAGGGTTTTCTGAAAATTCACTTACCAAATATTTCCATTTTAGGGAATGAAACAATCAAACATGCACTTATTTCACAAATATTTGTCCATGGCTTAAGTGTTGGTATATGGGACTATGATCTGTAAGTACTATGATGAGTCAGAATAGAGTACTTATTTTATTAATATAAATTTTCTAAGACATGAGTTAAAAAGAATATTAAAGGGGCACCATCAGAAGCCTCTTTGCCAAGTTTGGGTTCTGCCCATAGCTCCTTTCTTTAAAATAGTTGTTTCAGTTATCTGAAGAGAAATTAGAATATATTTTCCAGGGAAAGAACGTTTGTTGATTTAATTTTATCCAGTATATGGTAAAGAACTCAAAATTCTCTTATGACTTAGTTACTCTGTTGTTCTGTTGTTTTTTAATCCGTTGAACCTTTTAGTCAGGCAGTTTTCCTAAGAACTTGAGTAAAATTATTCTCTATTTCATTTAGCCAACTGTACATTAATAGGTAAACCATATTTTAATATAAGTGTGCGCTGTTGCTTTTTGTTCCCCCTGTACTTGATAGTAACTTAGATCTCTCAACAGTCTTGAGATAGTTAAAATTTTCGTTTCGTTCTTGAGTCATTTAAGCAATTAAAGGGATTCACTTGGTGTCTAGTTTTAGATTTTTTTTTTTTTTTTGGTTTTCTTTTAAAAAGTTGCCTTGACTCACTCCTTATTGTTAGGGAGAACAAACTTTGATTGGCCATTGTTTTTAAAGGTTTTCTCAGCTGAATAATTTACTTGTTGGAAATAACCAGTAGCATCTTTTATCCCACAGTTCTTGGAATTTCAAGTTTTTTCTCAATTGCCTTCAAAATGTGTTTGCAATATGTACATAACTCTTCTGAACTTATTGCATTTTGTAGCACCTCGTCAAATGCTATCGACACATGCTATTTATACCTAATTCTCCCATAAAAGCAAAACTGTGTATTAGATGCATTATCTGCTTTTGAAGATGTAGCAGATGATAGTTCCTCCATTGTTTTGCTACACCATGTCATTATATTTACAGGTTTTACAAATACTTTCCTCATCCTCTATCCGATACTCCTGAGTCAATATTTTTTTATAAGGCTCTCTTTATTTATTTTTTTTTGAAACGAAAAGTATCTTTATTTTTTTTTTTTTTAAAGTATTTTATTATACCACCGTGAGATATACAAATAAAAAGATATACAATTAAAAAGTTCCTGTTTGGGTTTTGGTCATACAGTGTTTCAGCACCTGTCCCTCCACCAGTGCCCATCTCCCACCACCAACATCCCCGGTTCCCTCCCCCTTCCCCATTTTATTTTGTTTTATCTTTTAGCTCTATGTTTTTTATATCTAGCTATATTGTTTAATTGTTAGAGCAATGATTCATGCTTAGGTATCCCTAATAAGCTTAGACAAATGCTGATAGTGATAATAAAAGTCTACCAAAATCTTACTCACTTGACGGTAATCATTTTTTTTTTACTCTTACTACTTGTCCATCATAGATCAGTATAGTTTTCATTTGGGATGTTGGAGATCAAACCTGGATCAGTCCACTAAATGTAAATCCAGCACCCTTCCTCTACTAAAATTGCTGTGATACAAACCAACGATTTGTAAAGCTTCTATTGGGAAGTGTCACAAAAAGCTTCTTTCCAGATTGTCTTGATGAAATGAAGAGTAGTTCAATGAAGATTTTTATATTTTCGTGACCAAAGAATAGAGAGGCTCTTCTTGAGGTGAAGAACTTCAAAAGAAGTTTCCAGTTTGGGGAAAATAGGCCCCTGAAGTGTCGAACTTTCTCCATCTCACCCACATACTCATCACTAGGCACAATTTATTTCATTCTCTTTCATGTAAATTTACACAATTTATTTTTGTTTTGTTTGTTACTATGAGAAAAAAAAATTAAAATACAAAATTTTATATAAGACCTAACCATTTACATTCAGCAATAATCAACACCCTAATAAAATGCTACAAAAATTAAAATTCCATTTTAAACCTTTTCCAGAATTTTTTGGGCTTGAGGACAAAATAAATTTTATGATATCTTGAAAAGAATAAATTTGACTCAAGTTTATTGATAAGCAATTTATAAATATATAGGACAAAATAATATAGTTAAGTATTATGAAACAATATGCATTTAATCCAAGCAAATAACTAAATGTTTTATTTTTTAATCTAAATTTCTATTGCTCAAAGGAATAAAAACTTTGGAGCATTATGCACATAGTTGGGTTTGAAATTTTAATGATGTAGAACGAAATCCTAACTCTTGCACTAGTAAAGAACTGCATGTGTACTGGGGAAATTAATTGTGAAATCAATACAACCAGCTTTATAGATTTCGTTTTAGAGAACAAAATAGAATCCCACTTATTTTTTTCTTTATAAATAAGCAATGCTTCAGTTCACCTTAAATACTTATTAAGTCAGAATCTTGAAGCTACCACTTCCCACTTTTTCTAGCTGTTGACTAGAAAATTCTCAAATAATTTTCCACACTAATTTTTATAGAGTTGGAACCAATTCAGTATTTTAACGTTATTATCGTCTTTACAATGTGTTAGCACTTTATCTATTGATGATGCATTTTGATGATCATATAAGTGCTTCCCAGGGCTCACTGATTCATGAAGAAATGTGAATCCCACCTATCAGAACTATCCTTGATTAAGGGCACTATAATTGCTGTCTAAGAAGGAAACTTTTTTAGGTAAACATTTCAATAGCATGACACTTTTAAATCTTAATTTTTGATAAATAAAACTATAATCATCAAAGATTCTCCATTTCGAGATACAGTGGAATCTGTTTTGCTTTCCAAAAAATTAATTCACTTATACAATAAAATTTTCTTTCTCAATAAATAATTGAAATAAAAAAATCCCACTACCATATCTTCTCTGAAGAATACCCCAGAGACTCAGTGATGTCATTTTTTTCCTCAATTGAAATGAAAATAAACTAAAGAATTTTACTAAAGAAAATGACCTCCTACAAACACTGTACTTTATAAACACAATTCTTCATCTAAAACTCAGTTTTTCACTATGAAAAATGGGAATTACAATAATTCCACTTAATTTTAAATTTAGATTAAAGGATGTAAGAAAGCTATACACTCCTTTGTGATTTATGTTTCTTATTTTTAATTATTAGAAGGCCTTTATTTCAATAGCGTTTTAGTTGTAAATATGCATCCAGTTAAAAGTAAGCATTTGGAGAAGTACAGAATAGAATACTGTCAAGCCACAGGAGGAAATAAACCCATGTAGAACTGAAACAATGGCATTCTAGGATATATACCTCATAAAGATTTTTCATTTTGTGCTCTTTGTAGTGCTGCAGGATACATCGATCTCATTTGTTCTGCTAATTTGTCTCTACTGCTGAGTGCCTTTTACTCAGCACTTTTACTTTATCTCTCATTTTCCTTTTACTTGCATCATTCAAACATGCCATATATTCATAGCATAGTTTTCATACCATCATGAAGCTCACTAATTTTCCTGTCATTAGTTCATTATAGATCAGTAGATAGTTCTACATTGACTTCACAGGTAGCATCTTTACTTCAGTGTCTTCTCCTATTGTATGTATTGAAATTAGCCAGAAGGAGAGAGACAGATATAGAAAGACTGCATTTATTTGCATGACATAAATATATATGTACACATTATGGTACCTATATCCAAGGTCAGGTGAAGCATGGATCAGGAGGTCTTGTCAAAGGTGGAAATTACCACAGACGGTGGGGAATCAGAGGCTAGGTAAGACAGAGAATGGAACAGTGTGCCAATAATTGTCGAAAGTGTTCATACCAACCTAGAACTGGGCATTAAATACAGGCAAAAAGATACACATGACATCATTTTAATGTATGTATTGTAATCTACAATGTGGATGGGAAGAAAAAGAGAAAGAGATAGAGAAAAAGAGAAAGAAATAAAGAACCTGACATAGAGGCAGGCTACAGGAGGGGGCAGGGAATCGGGGACATTGGTGGTTGGAAATGGGCGCTGGTGGAGGGGATGGTCATACAGCTAGAACACTGTATGACCGAAACCCTAAATATGAACATCTTAAGAACATCTTCGTAATTGTGTATCTCACGGTTTTATAATAAAATATTAAAACAAGAAATACACTATAGATACTAGTCCAGAGGAGAGCATCTATATAGGGAATGTTTTCAGTAACTGTTGAAATAAGGATTTTGTAAAACAGTTTTCTTTACTGGATACAAATGGAGAGAGACGCACAGACAGAATAATAGACGGAAGAGAACATATTTTCATTTTTTAAATTTGTTTTAGATCCATACCCAATGGTGCTCATGCATTGCTCCTTTCTCTGTGTTCAGGGTGGTACTGGGGGCCATATGGGACCCCAAAGATCTAACCTTTGCTAGCCACATTCAAGACAAGTGCCCTACTTTCTGTACTACCCCAGCAGTAAGGATAGAATCTTTATTTGGATCTTATTAACATCAAAACAAGGAGTCAGAGTACTGTTTTTAAAGCTGACAGGAAACTGGGTAATTACAAGTCTTCCTTAAGAATTAGAGCATCAGATGGTTTTGTGAAACATTCCTAAGTCTTCTTGAACATGGTATAGAATGGAGATGCTGAAATTTTGGGGCAAAGCAATCAAGGAACCTACTAATATATACTTTTGCCATATATGGAGAACTAGGAAACTAGAAAAAGCTTGACCCGAGTTGAATGTTGGTAAGTTTATAGTTGCTGGTCCTGGGTAATGAGAAAAATATCTAGGAGGTGTTTTCTTGCTTAGCTAACAGCGAGGCTGGTCACCAAGAAAGCTGACACAAAGGGATGAGACCACTGAGTAGTTTTTAGTGCAGTAGCAAAAATCAATTCATCCATTTCTCTGCTCCCAATTGAAGGGACAAAATTAAAATCATATGTGTAGATATATATTATTTGGTGTTGCTAGGTTATCATATCTTATGCACTGTTTCACACCATCATCCTCAGAAGAAATTCCATATCACAGGAAGTTAGGCAAACTTGGAAAGGGAAATGCAATTTCAATTCCACATGAACTGAAGTGGCACCTTTATACATAAAACATAGAGTTAACCAGCAAGCTAATTTGATTTTGTGGGGTTTCAAGTTAGTCTGTTCTCATGAAAGAGAGGATTTCAGACCATCCTTGACGTTCGTTTTTTGCTTTTCCAATTTTGTACATGTGAAATAGCTCAATGGAGCATTTTGCCAGAAGCCTTAATCAAGGACTTTTTGGCAATTCCCAGGACTTATCCTTCACTGCCGTTGAAAAAAACAGGGCACATATGAATGTTTCCAGCCCTTTGGCATGTCTCCATTCCATAAGCATTTTATTTACAGTTTCTTTAAAGTCCCTGGAAAATAATTTGGGTAGTCCTGGCAGGATGAAATTATTTAAACTACCCAAACAACTTTTCATGGTCTCATTGGCTATCTTGTTTTTCCCTTTCTTTCCTTTTTCTTCATATCACTCTAATCTCTAAATTATACATGAATAAACTCCATGTCATCTTCTATACATAGACAGTCAAGAATATGCTATTTTTCTAAATAAACCATCTTTTTCTATATAAAATAAATTTAATATATACTATTCATACTTTTCACAATTCTCTGTACTTCTAAGTACAACACTATTGCTTCTACCAATCTATTTAAATATAGTTTGTTTCCCAAAAATAATTGGGTTTGAAATCCTAACTTATTGTTCAGTGATGACTAAACCACACACGGAAAACCATAAGGAATTTCACTTCTCAGGTTATCCCAAACTTTACTCTTCTATTTTAAAATTGTTTCTTAATTTTAGAGGGTAGCCGGACAATGACCATTCTTTGTGGAAGGGTAAAAGAGATAAAAATTTCTTTTCTAACAGCACCTTGTGAGTTAAGTAGGTATCCTGAAGTGTTAAGAGAGTGCTCTGACATAAGGGGAGGTGATGTTTGTCAAAGCACAGTGTTCCCTGGAGCTTACATTCTGTTTCCCATCAGTGCTTAAAACCAGCAAGGATTTTAAAACTAGTTACAGTACTGCAGATGTTTCAAGTCATTAACATATGGTTTGAATACCATTGTAGGATTTTCTACTGATACATTTTTTGTCTTGCAAACTGGAAGTTTAATTTGCCCTCCCTTTCTTCATGAGTGAAATTTGTATTTGTCCTCAGAAACACTAGATTATTTAGTTTCCCACACTTTTTACTCAAATATAAGAAAGGTGACATGATTTGACATGTGTCAGTCCTTTCCACAGCAAGTGTATTAGAAGATTCCCTAGAAAATTGTTGGCTGGGTACCTCATCTATTTGTGAAGTGGATGATAAACTATTGTTCCTCTTGTTTCATGACCACTAGGGATAAGAATGCAATTTGCACAGTGCAATGGTAATAACTAATGTGACATTTTCAAAGGAATCTAATCACAGATTCTAAATATTCATACCCAGGGCCTCTGCTGAGAGGTGTTTTCCCCCTTTGAAAAAGTGATCTTTGAATAGACAAACACATTGTATGCCTTCAGATAGGTAAATATATACTTTTAAACATATGTTTTAAGGAGCACTATTCATGCAAGTTACAGTGGGACATTTAGTGCCAGTCACCAAAGCTTTATAATTAGGTAACCATGACATTTATCATGCCACCTTTTGAGAATAGAAAATAATATTAATAATTACAGAGAAATGGGAATCTTAAGATAATATTGTTCTGGACAAGTCATAAGGCAAAGACACTCCCTATCTAATGGGTTGTAAAACTCATTAACATTATTAACTGATAGTTTTTGGAGTAAATTAAAAATGATATATTACCAGAAAGCTAAAATTTTATTGTTCTCTGACAAACTGAATTCAGACCTTAATTTTCACAGTGCAGTGGTAATAACTAATGTGATTAAATTACTTGATTGCATTATCAGGAATTTTATTTGGAAAGTTCTTCAACATAAGGTTTTCTTCCTCTATCAGTACAAAATACATTTTCTTGCCACTTCAGGATGGAGTCTTTATGTCTACAAGTGTTAAGATGGTCAAATCTTTCTCTCATCTCTCCTTGGCAATTTGCTATTGACAAGGACACTTGTGGATATTTTGATTCTAAAATTTATTTCTAGAGAACCATATAGTAGTTTATTAGAATGTAGTATAAGCAAGAATGAAAATATGATATCCAACTACATATTTAATAATATGCTAATTTTATGTTTTGTTTTATTTTCAGTTAAACATGAAAGCATTTCAGGTTTAGTGCAATTTAAATCTGAGAAAGATAGTTTACTGAATTGCGAGAGAGTTTGTGTTATTGCTATATAATTTACTATCAAACAGAATAATATGAGTCTCCTTATGTATTTATTAATTCATCTGGAGGCCAAATCCACAAGTGTGCACTTAAAAGCCATGCAAGTTTATTTACAACCATCGTTTTAGATTATATGTCCAACCTGATTATGACTAAAGAAATTGCTATTCCTTGAAATCAAGATGAAGAAGTTAGTTTTTCAAATGCTGAAAGAATAATGGGGAAGTACAAACAGAGAACAGAATAGGAGGATGATGATTTACAGAAGAGAGGAGTACCTGATAATCAGCTTGAAAAGTCAGAATTGGGGCCGGAGTGGTAGCCCCAGCAGGTAGGGCATTTGCCTTGCATGCGGCTGGCCCATGCAGGCTTGGGTTCCATCCCCAGCATCCCATATGGTCCCCCGAGCACCTCCAGGAGTAATTCCTGAGTGCAGAGCCAGGAGAAACTCCTGACCATTGCCAAGTGTGACCCAAAAAGCAAAAAAAAGAAGAAAAGTCAGAATTATCAATATATTTATGTAATAAAAGGTAAAATATATACATGGAGAATAACTGGGTTAGTTAACACAAAGATAACATACTTTGTTCAGGAAAGAGGAACACGTTTCTAAAAGCCTGAAACAAGAAAGCTAATTTATAGTGTTCTACTGAAAAAGGGGATAAAATGCTAGCAACTTACAATGCAAGTAGTGGCAAAAACAGCAGTTTTGATCCAAAGGAGAAGCATAGTTCTGTAATCCAGATATTGAAGGATATTTTACTTCTAAGGAGAAAATCATAGCGTGGGGAATCTGTTGAAACTCAAACTAAAAATTGTCATGATAATTTTCTTTCATCTTTAATGTCAAAGAAAAATGACTTATATTATGTGTTTTCATTCATTTAGTCTTCCAATAGGTCTGGAGTTAGCATAATATACTTCTCTTTGTTTCTTTTCTGTGATTCTTCCATCCGTTCCTTCTTTGTTTCTGCCTCTACTGTTTTAACATGTCATTCTCCGTCATCACCCTCTCATTCGGGTGTGTCCATATGTCGATTCATTTTTAAGTAAATCACACTTAACACATTTGATTTAATTTTGTATTCATTAAATGAGTTTTTAATGAGATTGTATAGTGTATGAGACCTTGAAGTTTGGAACATATCCTATTTCTGCCTTTGTGAATCTAAATGAGTAACTGGATATTAAGTATCACAACAGTACTTACCTCAGATAAGAGGTAAGTAACTGGAAAATAAGTTAATTTCTATATTTAAGGAAAAATGTCTATACTTAAGTTAATTTCTATACTTAAGGAAAAATCATAAGAAGACCTATATGAGGAAATTATCTACACATTGACATATATGATGAATATAAAGAATGAATAGAAAACAAAAAAAACTAGAAAAGATAAAGGTCACAAAGGTATATACAAGATAGTTCACTGTCACTGTGTCACTGTCTTCCTGTTCATCATCAGTTTCTTCAGAGGGCCCCAGTAACATCTCCATATGTCCTGTCTCATGCTAGTAGAGCCCAAGGGCATCTGCTTGCTCCTGGAACATAAAGAGACTCAAACCATTACATCAGGTCATGGGAATGAGGTCTATAATTGTTACTGGTATTTGGCATATCAAATACGACACAGGTAGCTTGCCAGGCTCTGCCGTGCGGGTGACATGGACATGCTCTTGTAGTCACCTCTAAATCCAGCATTTAGAGATTATCTATATAAAAAAGTAAACAGCAATGATCACTGAAGATGAGTTTGTGGGCTTTTTCGCCATTTATTACATGTTATCTTCAGAAATTATAAAGGTTATGTCTGAAGTCAGAAAAAGCTAAAAAAAATGTAATAGTACCATTATCATTGCATCTGCTGGAGAAGGACAAGATCCCCAATACATATTAAATGAGATATTTTCCTAAGGTCTCTTATCTGAGGTCCTTTCATTTTTAACTGGTGTATTCTTGGTTTATAGTATTGTGGAATTTCAGGAGTTTATCTTCACAAAACCCCATGTGTATGATCCTTCCCACTCCAGTTACCAAGGTCTAGTGGAAACTCTATTGGTCCCCACTTTTGTTGTTTATTTTTGATAGTTTGTTTACTTCAAATAGTGCATGATATATATAGAGATAAATGGAGATGTATATATTATAGGATGCATTTGCATACATATACATATATGTATATATGCAGACGCATCCTATAATGATCTTATATGCATTTTGCCCAAAGAACATGATTTAATTTTTTATGTATTATTTTAAATTTTGCTTTGAAATGTTTACAGTATTGCAATTGCTGCATTTTTGGTTTACAGTAGTATTAAAGTATAGTAGTATTATACCTTACTATATTATATATTACTTTTTATTATATCATATATTATATTATATATTATTATAATACTATATTATATAGTAGTATAGTAGTATTGTTTTCTGCTTGTGGTGCTACTATATTCCTCACAAAAGTCCCAACAGAAGAGGAGAATGTTCTCCTTTTTCTTTTTAATCATATCTCCATGAGCAATGATATGCAAAATTTTAGCAACTTCATTTTAATAAATTTATTAAAATTTTTAGTACATTAAAATTTTATATAATGTTTTCAAAGAACACCAAGAAAGTTTTGGTTTAGGTAAGACTGTTATTGTTAAAGACCAAATCCAGTGGTAGAAATACAAAATAAATGTAAATATTCTGATTTCTTTCATAAAGCACCAAATGACTTTTGTTGACTTTTCTTGTTTATATGTTGCAAATAATGTAGTTTTATTTTCCAATGTCCTCATATCTGGGAAGTAAACCAATGTGTCTTATTTAATCGTCTAAATAAACAGAAATATAGTTTCACCAATTGCCTAATAATAGTTGTGCCAATGCTGTACTATTAAGTGCTATGACTGCACTAGTTTTGTTGGTTTTTCAGTTTAAAAAAAATCCCAAAATTCTAAGTGCTCTACCTTCATAATATACTTCTTTGTTGTTGTTGGTGGTGGTGAGCACCCCACAGTGCTCAGAGTTATTCTGACTCTGGGTGTAGGTTCTTGGAGGGTTCAAAGAATCCATATATGATGCTGAAGATCCACCATAGGGATTTGTGGTGAGTCAGTAAATTTAAAGGTATATGCCAAAACTCTTGAATTACTTCTCCTGCCTCAACAACAGTACTTTTTGGTAAAGTTTATGGGCGGATCTTACTTATAAATTCTTCTAATAAAATACAAAGAATAAATTCACAAATGAAAAACAGTTTAAATTAAAATTATATTTAATCATTTGAGATATTATGAACAAAATAATTACTAATAACATTATATCCTCTAAACTGATTAAAACATTTTTACTTCCAGTTTTACTGTACTTTAAAATTCTATTGATTTAAAAATGTTATTACAGGACTAGCTAGATAGATGTGTAAGATGCTTGCCTTGCAGGAGACTGACCTGGCTTTGATCCCAATAATTCCAAATAGTCTCCTGAGCCACACACCAGGTTAATCTGTAAGAACAGCTTAGTGTGTCCCCTAAACAAAATAGTAATTAAGAAATAAAATATGATTGCAAATTAATGACATCATTTAAATTTTTGAAGCTGAATTATATAAACTTACATACTATGCCACTATAAATAACTATATTAATAGATACTATGTTAACTTCACCCTAAACTTCTAAGATTTTCCTTTTATGATAAAAATCTTCCACAAAGTGTGTATAGCAGGAATCTATCTCATTATACTAAAGGTAACAAAATGACAAACTATAGCCAGCATTATACTCAATTGTGAAATAGTTAAAGATTTTCTTTTAAGACTAGAAACAAGACAAGAGCATCCTTTCTAACTATTTATATGTAATAAAATTTGGAAGTTCTAGCAAGAGCCCTGCAAATAAATAGCACACAATAAATAGTTAAAACAAATCAAAAAGCAAAGAGGCAAACCTATCAATTAAGCTGAATATCTGATAATATGCACAGAAAACCCCCGATTACAATAAAAGTCTAATAAAAATGTGGCTGAGAGCTAGTACAGCATGCAGGACACTTGGCTTTCACCAGCTGACCTGGGTTAGAATCTCAGCACCCCATACGGCCCCAGGGCCCAGCCCAGCAGAAGTGCTCCCTCTGGGCAGAGTCAGGGTAACCCTGAACATGCTTAAATGTGGTCTTGAAAGCAAATAAAACTGTCAAAAATAAACAAGTGAAAAATTAACATTTGAAACAATAATAACATTGAATTGTGTTTATTTATTTATTTATTTATTTATTTATTTATTTATTTATTTATTTGCTTTTTTGGGTCACTCCTGGCGATGCTCAGGGTTTACTCCTGGCTCTGCACTCAGGAATTACTCCTGGCGGTGCTCAGGGGGACCATATGAGCTTCCGGGAATCGAACCTACCGGCTGGACTATCGCTCTGGCCCCCTAGTGTTTAATTTTTGTACACATATAATGGACTAGCATTAAGAGGAATCATGAAAGACATCGTTGAAAGAAATAAAAGACACAAAGGAATGGAATGATACTCAGTTTTGTGGACTGGAAGAATTATCAGTTTAAAATGGCAATATAACCTGAAGAGATTCATATCCTTGATGAATCTTTACTCAAATTCTAAAAATGTGTTACATAGAAAGGATTTTTGGGTTATTTGGGGGGTACTTCTGGCAAGAAACACATGTGTTTTAGATTATTAAACTGTTTATTTGATGCCAAGTAGACATTGTTATACTTTTTATTGTTACAAATAATTTTTTTTAAAATCAAATAGCAAACTTTAAAACTTGAAAAAAGAAAGTATATGCGATTTGTAATCCCTAATTTTAAATTATACTATAAAAGGAAATTAATCTAACCAGCATGGAATCAGAATAAAAACTGGCACACACAGATTATGGGGGCAGAAATAGAATCCCAGGAGATAAAAACAAATACATACAGAAAACTAATTTATGACCAAAGAATTAACAAATTTCAATGGAGCTAGGAATCACTTTTCAATAAATCATGGTGAGAAACTTGACCAGTCTCATGCAAAAGATTAAAACTCAACCAGAGTCAGAGCATTCAAAAATACAAATTCAAAATAGATGAACTACTTAAACCTTGGAACCATAAATCCTTGACTTCCCGTAGATCATCGATTACTCGAGCGGGCACCAGCAACATCTCAGTATGTCCTGGCACATGCAAGATAGCCCAAGGGCTTCTGCCTGCTCCAGAACATAAAGAGCCTCAAAGCATTCCATTCAAGTCAAAGAAATGAGGTCTGTAATTGTTACTGGTATTTGGCATGTCAAATACGACACTGGTAGCTTGCCAGGCTTTATAGGAATTATAATCTTGATGAAAACCTTTGTGAAATTTTTTGCAAACTGGATGTCAGTAGCAAGGGAATAAAAATCCAAAATAAATGAATGTGTTCACATAAAATGCAAAAGGTTATATTATGGAGAATGCATAAACATTATTGCAAAAATAAATATTTGAAATGCATATTATTAATGTATGCAATTTCTGCTAGTTACCAAATAACATCAACAGAACAAATTTTAACTAAAAGTAATAAATGCAATGCTACATTTATTATAGCATTGTTTACAGTGATAAAGCACTAAAAACAAGCAAACTACTTATTGACTAATGGATTTAGAGGCTATGATAGATAGACATAATGAACTACTATTCAGCTATTTTTTTTTTTTTTTTTTTTGCTTTTTGGGTCACACCTGGCAATGCTCAGGGGCTTTCTCCTGGCTCTGCACTCAGGAATCACTCCTGGCGATGCTCGGGGGACCATATGGGATGCCGGAGATTGAACCCGGCCGGCATGGGCCGACCCGGTGCAAGGCAAACACCCTACCTGCTGGGCCAAAGCTCCGCCCCGATTCAGCTATTCTTCTTCTTATTATTTTTTATTTTGAGTGAGCTTTGCCCTGCCATAGATATAGAACAGCGGGTAGGGCATTTGCCTTGAATGCAGCCAACCCGGATTCCATCTCTGGCACCTCATATGGTCCCCTGAGTACTGCCAGCGGTAATTCCTGAGCATTGTTAGGTGTGACACTCCCCCAAAAAAAAAAGCAAAAAAAGAAAGAGAATGAACTTTTTCATCAGTAGCAGTATAGTTGAACATAGCCAGATATTCTCAGTGGAATAAACCAGGTAAAGAAAAATGACCTATGATTGTTTTCATGAGGAATACCTAGAAAACTAATGTGGAAAATCAGCAAAAATAAAGCTTTGTGCTCTAAGGATAAAATTTATGTTTACTCTTTGGTTGCAATATTTTTATCATGTAATCCTATGGGTCCTGTTCTTAACAAAACGGCAAATTCTTTTTTTTAATTAAAAATTAAATAATGGAGGGAAGTGTAGCTAAACACAGGTATTCAAAAGTAAACAAGAGCCATTACTAGCTGGCTACAAATACTAACCATTAATAATACCTCCCAAGCAATGTTTTAGACATTTATCTTCACAAATTTACACAATGAGTGTAGACAAGTAGAAAAGATAATCCAATTTATCATATAAAAGTGAAAATATGCTATATAAAATTGCGTAGCATCTAATTTTAATTTAATAGACCAGGAAGACAAGGAAATGAGACCTAATTACCCAACACCTACCAAAATAAAATTTACTCTATACATTTTTTAAGATCTCTCAAGAAGTGCTCATGGGTACTAGGGATACTAGGGACTTCTTCTGGTGTTACTCAGTAAACTTGTTGAGGTGGTTTATTTCTGATATTTGCTTTGGTCCCAGTCCTGTGGAAGGCTACACAGACACAACCTACTGTTATCTGTGGCCCCCCAGGGCAATTATCCATAAGGAACAAAATGCTTTGCAATGTTAGAAAATGAAGTTGGGCCCTTGTACATATAAGATGTGTGTTTGAGTGGCTGGAGTATTAGCACAGCGAGCAGGGCATTTGCCTTGCATGTGGTTGACCTGGGTTTGATATCTGACATCCCATATAGTCCCCTGAGCACTGCTAGTACTGATTCAAAAAAGCAAAAAAAAAAAAAAAAAAAACAAGATGTGCGTTTGGACACTTTAAATTCTCAATTCTCTCTCTAAACTATAGACTCATGGTTTCTGTGTACAATGTTAATGTTAGGTAAAGTTATAAAAGAAGAATAAGTTTATGCATTTTGTAATTATTCTGAATTCTGTTTACCTTTATTTGTAAATAGATGTACATACACAATATACATATGTGTGTATGTACATCTATTTACAAATAAACACATATATTTACACATATATGAGTGTGTGTATGTACATCTTTTTACAAATAATGTACATCTATTCACACACATATACATATTTAAATATCTATTTACAAATAAAGGTAAATAGATATACACAGATGTGTGTGTAGGTACACAAGATTAAATGTACAATATTGCTCATTACAATCTTGTGCACTTTGCTTGATATCTAGTTTTTTGGATACTTTTCTATCTCCTTTCCAATGATGTACACATAATTGGATGACTTTTTTTCAAATTTTCATCTAGATTTTGTTCTGAAGCTGCAAGATTTGCTGTTTTATTTAAAATATATATTCAAAATGAATCTGTCTTACACTGTTTTTATATCACATTTTTGTTTACCTGTTCAATAATTTAGTCATCGCTTTAACTGACAAATTTAGTTAAGTGGTTTCTCAATAGTAATCACTGGGCGATAGTTTCCCAAGTTATTTCCTTTTCAGACTATTTCTATATTGATTTATATATTCTTATTTTTTATGGTTTTTGGTTGGGGCACAACTGAGAGTGCTCCTGTCTACTGCTGGCCCTGTACTCAGGATTATGTAGGCTTTTAATTTTCTTTTATCTACCATATTTTATATGTGTGTGTGTTGTGATTTCTTATTTTATTCAATTGTCTCTTTTATTAGAAAACTACATACTTGTGAAAAAAAGTCGCTGATATCCATTACCTAAAGCCTTTTGGATATATTGAGGGAAAAAGAGTATTGCTTTAACTTTATCATATTATGTATCTGATAGAGAAGGTGAGGAGTGTAAGAAGGAAGAGCAGTTTTTTTGGGTTTATATTCAGTTCCATCATTTATGTATCACTTGATCACTTGACCACTTGACTTCCTGTACATCATTGATTTACTCGAGAGGGCACCAGTAACATCTCAATACGTCCTGTCACATGCAAGATAGCTCAAGGGCATCTGCCCACTCCAGGAACATATAGAGTCTCAAACCATTGCATCCAGTCATGGGAGTAAGGTCTATAATTGATACTGGTACTTGGCACGTCAAATACGACATGGGTAGCTTGCCAGGCTCTGTCATGCTGGTGGGATATTTTGTAGTCACCTGAAAACTTCGATCATTTATTGATGAACTGAGCTGTTATCAGCTTTTCTGCTGGGTGTAGCTCTGAGGAGAGGGGGTCCGGATATGGAAAATGGCGGCCCTTAAGGTGTGGGGTTCCTCTGTCTTCTTGCAAGGCTCTGCTGGGGTGGTGGGTCAGGGTTAGAACACGCCATCCCTCCCGGGAACCTTGTGATAAGCTGGTCACAGGGAGAGCAAGTAGCAGCTCTTCTCTCTGTGTGTGAGTCTCTGGATTGGCATATCTGGACTGGGTTTGGAAAAGACTTCTGCTGCAGAGTGGGTCAGTGATAAACTGGGCTGTTATCAGCTCTTCTGCTGGATGGATCTCTGGGCTGGGTTTGGAAAAAAAGACTGCAGGGTGGGTTGGTGATAAGCCAGGCTGTGATCAGCTCTTTTGCTGGGTGGAGCTCTGAGGAGAGCAGAGTCCAGATACGGAAAATGGCGGCCCCTCATTTATATATATTTTACTTATATTTAATCGTTACAGTTTTGATATACAACATTACATGCCACCACCAGCAAACTGCCCACAAGCCTCTAAATTTTCTTTATGATTCTTCTAGTGTGGACTTCTTTCCTTCCCCTTCCATGTCCATATTGTTTTTGTAATTAGTTCTGTATTCTAATTCCAAGTTTGTCATTTTGCAGTATTTTGTCTTTTCCTACTTTTGCTCTCTGTGTTACACAGGTAAGTGAGATCATTCAGGATTTGTCATTATCCCTCTAATTTAAGTTAAAATGATACCCTTTAATGCCATTCTTGTTGGCACTGTTTCCTCTCTCCTTACAGCTGTGTAGTATTCCAATGTGTATATATACTAAAACTCTTTAATCCATTAATCTATAGTTAAAAATTTGATTTGTTTCAATATTCTCTCTATTGTATCAAGTTCTACAACAAAGATGGATTTACATGGTGTAAGTGTAATATCAATCTAAACATTGAATACTAAGCTGTCATAAGAAAAAATGTTAAAGAGTTTAACTATTGCATGAGGTTGAACCGTTTTATGAAATTTTACTCTTAAAACTCAAATGATTTAAAAGGTATTGGGTGATTGAGTTATCAGAATTTTCACTATTGACACATAATTCTATTTACTTGATATTTTGTATGCTTAAGGTTTAGTTAGATATGTATTTTAAATTTTTGTGACTAAAATGGTCTAAAGTACAAATAAGTCTTGTAAGCAGGAAAAAGGAATTACTACTATAAGCTTTAATACATTAAAGTGATCACGAAGAGACAGACCAGACCCACAACTGTGCCGCTTGACCCATGTGGTAGCAGCCCATGGAGTGTCAGAGGAGGTAAATGGCTCAGCCCATGGCTGGGTCCGACACAGCTCCTAGGGTCAACAACCAAGTGGGGAGGTGGCTGTGCTGGCAGACTTGGAGAAGGGATCAGGGCTCCTCCCCCATCCCTCCACCTTCATCTCCCGGTAGTGTGGATACAAGCCTGCAGCCATCACAATCAGCAGAGCTGGACAAGAGACAGACCAGACCCACATCTGAGCAGGTGTGAGGCCACAAAACAGGCTTAGATAATAATGAAGTTTAGGACCCGGTCCATCTCAGGATCTTGCACATTTATACACTGTAATGATCAAAATGTTGGATTTTGAGATGACTACAAGAGTATGCTACCCACACGGCAGAGCCTGGCAAGCTACCCGTGTCGTATTTGGTATTTGATATGCCAGATACCAGTAACAATTATAGACCTCATTCCCATGACCTGATGGAATGGTTTGAGGCTTTTTATGTTCCTGGAGAAAGCAGGTTCCCTTGGGGTCTACTTGCATGAGACAGGTCATATGGAGATGTTACTGGTGCCCGCTCGAGCAAATCAAAGATAAATGGGAAGACAGTGATACAGTGAATGATCATTGTAGTTGCAAACAAACTGGGGAGGCTGATGGGGAATGGGGAATTGTAATGTCAGACTAGAACTCACCATTGAATATAGACACAGAGACTTGCATCATAAACTGTAGATATCTGTAGGGCAAGCCATAATGTGTAAAAGAAGATAGAGAGAAATAGAGTAAGAGAGAGAGTACCAGTGCCCTTGCTATATGGGGTAGGCTGGGGGTAAGTGTGGGAACATTGGTTTTGGGAATGGGGCACTGGTGGAGAGATGGGTGCTGGAACACTGTATGATGGAAACCTAATTATGAACATATTTGTAATTGTATATCTCAAGTGGCATAATAAAAATTTAAAAAAGTAAAAACAAAGTGATCATTAAATAGTAATAAATACCTCTGTTGAATTAAAAATAGAGATTATATGGCTAAGTAAATACAATAATATATTGACTTAGTGGCCAAAATTATACATACTATATATTATACATCATATAAATTATATATATCTAGATAAATTGATATATAGATTTGCCTAAAGCGAAGTACAGTCAATACAATATATATGAAAATATTTATGACATTTTTAGAAACATGTATCAAACTGTCAAATTTTATATGGAGTGCTGAAATAACCAGATAAACCAAATCAATCCTAGAGGAAAATAAAATGGGGGCTCCTCCTTCTCTAATTTTAAATTGTGTTATATATTATAAAATTGCAATAATCAAAATAATGTGGAATATAGATAAACTTTCAGAGTAGTGGAATAGAATTGAAAGTCCCCAGACAGCCTCATCTGGATGATCTTTGTCAAAGGAGTAAAAGGTATGAAGAGGAGCAAGGAAAAAAACTCTTTAACAAGTGGAAAACGTTTAGTAAAAATGAAAAAAAAAAATAAATGTGGACCCTCTAACACCATAAACAAGGATCATATAAAAATGGATTAAAATCTCAAAATTTGAATCAAGGAAAAGAGGTAGAACATCTCATGCCATTGATGCTTGACTAATCTTCGATTATTCATTGCCATTGGCTAAGCAAATGGAAACAAAGATAAACAAATGGAACTAATCAAGCTGTGAAATTTCTGCACTGTCAAAGAAATGATGACTAGTATAAAAGGACACCACTCAGACTAGGAGTAAATATTTTCTCACTACTCATCTGGTAACGAGTTAGCATACAAAATAGAAATTTAGAAGTTCACTTATACATCTTTACAATGAAATACAACCAACCCCATCAAAAACTGTTTTGGTTGGGATTGAGATAAGCAAAAACATACTCACAAAAACAAAATACAGATGGACAGAGGATATAAGATAATATGCTGTGCTTCTTTTTATCTTCAGGAAAATATACACCAAAGAAACAATGATATATCATCTCATACCAGGGGAGATGGAAATATAGCACAAAGAACAAAAAAATAAACAGCGATAGCATTGGCAAGATAGAACAGTGGGTAGGACACCTGTTTTACATGAAATCAACAGTGTTTAATCCCTGGTACCCTATATGGTTCTCTAAGTTATGTCCTGGGCTATTCCCATTGTGGTCCTTGATTTCAAACAAGGAATAAGACCTAAGCACCATTCCTGATCAAAAACAAACAAAACAAGCAAAACTGATGTTTGAGACTTGGGGGAAATCTAATTCACTCTTATGTTCACTGTAACAATAAGCACAATAACCAAAATCTGAAACTACCCAAGTGTTAAAGAACAGAAGACTGTTCAAGAACAGATGATGGGATAAACAAATGAAGTATATGTACACAATGGTACACTACTCAGTGGAAAACATAAGACAAAATAAGGCAATTCTCTGCTCTGTGTACAAATCTGAAGAGTATCTTTCTGAGGAAAGTTAGTCAAAAGAGAGAGTTTGATTTAGAATGAAAATCCTCATAATCAGAATATGAAGGAACAGGAAGAAATCTGAAAATTCATAAATGTAATAAAAACTGAAAACTAGTTTTTAGTAGAAGCATATCACAGGAGGGGTTTAGGGGGAGCAAACCAAGGCTGAACAGTGTAAACTCGATGTAGGAAAGTTAACACTCCAATACAGAGTGTGATGTTGGAATATTATGCACGTTTACCTGCCATTATCACTATTGTAAATCATGGTGCCTAAAATAAAAGTTTAAAAAATTGAGATACATTACACAACAATCAGAACAGATCAAATTTAAAAGTATCCAGTGTTTAAAAAGATGGAATAAATGGAGACTGCAATACACAACAGTGTAAGAATTCCTATTATTATTCATAGTTACAAATAATTTGGCATTCATTATCTACTAAAGATATAAGTACTCAAATGAACATTAGCTAACCTTTTTACTTGAGAGTTTGTCTTCAATAAGGCAGACAGCTCAGGACTGTAGTACGTGTCAGCATAGAGAAGTCTCAGTTTTTGTTCCTGAAAATATATTACTCCAAATGCACAGTCAATGGTAACTTCCAACAACCAAACCAGCCCCTAAACACCAGTATATGTGATCCCCATACCAAATAAATAACTGTAATAACATAAAGATAAATATAATTATGAGTGCACATAGCACATATTAATTTGGGGAAAGTGAGATCATATATTTAGTAATAATAATCATGACAATCAAAAATAATAAAATAATTCACTTAGTCATCAATAATAGCTCAGTGAAAACACAAATTTTGCTAAATCTGCACATCAACAAACAGAAAATAAGGCTAGTGATGGAGCAAGCACAATATGTAATGGAATAAACACAATGAATAATTATTATTAATTACACATAATTACTCCGATAATAATAATTCCGATGCGTGTTCGATATGCCAAAACCAGTAAAAAATGTTTATTTTCCTGACCCTGAAAAAGCCCTTTAATACGGCACCAGGAAGAAAGGTGAACAAGTAGTGCCTGATAAAATTTCACAGCCATCCTAGGCTGCCAAAACGAAGAGGGACTAAAATGACTGTCTGTACTTTCAATGCACATACACTGGCATCGGAAGCATATCTTGAGGATCAGATGCTGCAAGTACAAAAGATCATGTCACGACATCATTGGTCTGACTGAGACGAAGAGGTGTCAGTCGCATCATGCTGTATTTGACACCAGAGAAGAATTGTTCCTTGGAACATACAAAAAAGAGGCATTGGTGGCGTTGGTATCCTTGTATGACACGAACATTCCCGTCAACATTGATTCATTTGAATGCCTAACAAACTGGATAGGACGATTACACTTGAAGAGATGTGGCCCACTGCCAGAAATTTCTAACTTCATTGTCTACGCACCAACATCCACATACAAAGGAGATGAAATTGAGAAATTCTACATGGAATTGGAGGAGTTCTATAAAAAAAAAATCACACCTTCTACAAGATCATAGTCGGTGATTTTAATGCCAAGATAGGACTGAGAAGACTGGCTGAAGAACTCCACATCAGGACCCATGGCTTAGAATGGAATGAAAAGGGTGAGAGACTATCTGAGTTCATCATGTCCACCAAGACCTTTCATGGGAACTCACAGTTCCAGAAGGCTGAAGTGAAACGTTGGACATGGGAATCTCCTGGTGGACAGTTCCATAATGAAACTGACCACATCATCTTCAATCGACGGTTTTGTATGACCGATGTTGCTGTTGTCCCCAAATTCCAAACAGGATCGGACCACCGTCTCCTTCGTGCAAAATTCTACTTCTCCAATGGGGAGAAAAGGCTGCAAAGTTTAAGAAGAGAACTCCCAGAACGACCACCAACTGGGGACTCTTTGTCACCATTTCAGCAACTTGGGAAGATACCACCATTGACCACATAGATGAAGAATACAACCAACTGGTTCAGCACCTCCATGATTGTGTGAAGAATGCCGAGAGAGAGAAAGACACAAAAGGACGCCTGTCTTCAGAAACTCTTGAGCTCATTTGCCAATGTTGCAAGGCACAAGCCTCAGGAGACCAAATGCTAATGTCCAAGGTTGCTAAACGGAGCAGTGAAGTGATAAAAGAAGACCTCAAAGACAGAAGAGCAGAAATACTGGAAGATGCAGCAGAAGCAGGAAAAAAGCATTCGCGCTGCCCGCCTGTCTTACACCAACTGTAAGACCAATATGACTGCCATCCGACACCCTGATGGACATATCACATCTTGCAGAAAGGCAATGGAGAAGATTATCCAGGACTTCTACTCAAATCTCTTTGATAGCCACATCCACCTGCCCACATACCAAATTCCACAGGATGAATATGCCATTCCCAACATTTTCCCTTCTGAAATCTGACATGCCATCTCGTTTGTAAAGAAGGGAACAGCACCAGGCCCAGACAAAAGTCAGACCCGAACACCTGAAGATTCTGCTGTCGGTACTCATCAATACACTAGCTCGGCTCTTCACAGGCTACCTGTCCGAATGCAAGGTGCCCTCCCAATGGAAAACCAGCAGGACTGTCCTACTGTTCAAGAAGGGAGACATTCACGACATCAGCAACTATCGCCCCATCTGCCTGTTGTCCGTCATCTACAAACTGTTTACAAGAGTCATTCTGAACAGGAGATGATGAATTTGGAGATGATAGAATTTGGAGATGATGTCTCCTGCAAATCTTTGACCCCATCCTGTCTCTGAGCTAATGGTCACTGAAGTTCCTGCCCTTGGGGCCATGTTTCATGTTCTCATCCCCTCCCAACAGTCTCATCCCTTCTCCCTCCCATGCAGAGCTTCTGAGCCAGAGAGATAGTACAGTGGATAGAACTTGCTTTGCATTCATCAAACCCAGATTTGATGCCTGATACCTATAAATTCTTAAATGTCTCTAAGGAAATTGTTACAATTCTACTGCCTTTTTTTCCCCAAATCCTATATGGCAGAGCCTGGCAAGCTACCCGTGTCTTATTTGATATGCCAAAAACCAGTAACAATTATGGACCTCAATTCCATGACCGGAAGAAAGTTTTGAGGCTCTTCCTGTCCTGGATCAAGCAAATGCTGTTCGGCTACACTTTCTTTGTGACAGGATGTATGGAGATGTTACTGGTGCCCGCTTGAGCAAATCGATGGACAACAGGAACACAGTGACAGTGACAGTGATCCTGAACAGGATTAGCAGAACACTAGATGAAGGACAATCATGCGAGCAAGCAGGCTTCCAGAAAGGATTCAGCACAATCGACCATATTCACACAGTAACCAAGCTCATTGAGGTTTGTAGGGAGTACAAGATGCCGCCTCTGTCTCATGTGCATTGATTTACAGAAAGCCTTTGATTCTGTGGAGACTGAAGCAGTCATCGAAACCCTAGTCAAACAGGGTGTTCAGACCCAATACATCAAGATCCTTCATGAGCTGTATTACGGACTCACCACCAGGATCTCACCATTCTACAAAGAAGTGATCATTGATATCAAAAGAGGGGTTCAACAGGGTGATACCATTTCACCAAAACTCTTCAGTGCCACCCTCGAGAACATCATGCAACAATTAGAATGGGAAGGAATGGGAGTGAAGATAGATGGTAGGCAACTACACCACCTCCACTTCGCTGATGACATAGTTCTAATAACACCAAACATTAGCCAAGTGGCACATATGCTGGCTGACTTAGACAGAGAATATGGAAAGATAGGTCTACAGCTAAATCTAAAGAAAACCATGTTTATGAAAAATGAACTAGTTCCAGAGGCCCCATTCACTCTCAATGGAACAAACATCTCTGAATACAGCAGTTATGTGTACCTAGGTTGAGAAATCAACATGATGGACGACCTAAAACCTGAGCTGCGCAGGAGAAAGAGAGCGGCATGGAATGCCTTCAAAGGCATCGAAGAAATAGCTAAAAGGACAACAAACTTCCTGCTCCTGGCACATCTCTTTGACTCCACCATTCTCCCTGCATTAACATAGGCCTCAGAGATCTGGGCCCTACGAAATCAGCATGAGAATGCTATCCGGGTCTCCCAGAGAGGAATTGAAAGAGCTATGCTTGGAATATCATGCCTCACTCAAGTGAGAGAAGGAATCCGGATTTCTGACCTCTGTCGCTATTCCAGAATCAGGGATGCTGTCTCATTTGCCAAGGCATCTAAAATCAGATGGGCTGGACATGTAATGCGATTTGGAGACAACCGCTGGACTAGAGCCGTTACTGACTGGATCCCACGGGATGTCAATGGATCATGTGGCCGCCCACCTACAAGATTGTCAGACTTCCTTGTCAAGACCCTGAAGGAACAGTTTGAGGCTCTTCATATTCCTGAATCAACCAGATGCCATTGGGCTACATTGGCACGTGATAGGGTCCAATAGAAACTTTATTGGTGCCCGCTCAAGCAAATCAATTAATAAAGGGATCCAAGTAATTAAAGTGATTCAAGTAATTATTACATATTATTTCCCAAATAAAAGTGAGACTTAAAGATTCCAGTGAATAAAAATTGAAAAACAAGTAAAATGAATTTAAGGTATTAAAAGACAATAATAGTGCCTGTTATGGAGAAAAATTATGACTGTGGGGCACCATAAAACTTCTGGTTTTCATTTGGAAATGGTTATGTGAATATCTTCTCCCACGTTGGAATAAGTCATTAAACCTCGATTCCCTTTTGTGCATAAAAGAGTTTACACTTGAATTTTTTTTTTTTTTAAAAAAGTCTGTATTTAAAATAAGTTTTTTTTTGGTTTGTGGTACAGATTTTTTGCTTTTTGGGTTACACCCGGCGGTTACTTCTGGCTCTGCACTAAGGAATTACTCCTGGCGGTGCTCAGGGAACCATATGGGATGCCGGAGATCGAAAACCAGGCCGGCATGGGCCAGCTGCGGTGCAAGGCAAACACCCTACCTGTGGGCTATCGCTCTGGCCCAAGGTACAGATTTTAAACCATAACTCAGAAAATAAAATCTAACAGTGGTGTCTTTCACATACTACACAGTCTTATTTAACCACACAATCTTAAAACTTTAACTAACTTTAAGATTAGGAACTTTTTAAACTTGTCACTATGACTCCAGCAGGACTCCACCTTGGGATGATATTTAACTGAGAAATTCACCTGCCAAAAATTCAGGTATGTATGTATATGTGACTTATATCTCCAGAATTTCTTGCATTTGGAATTGGCTACATCCCCAGCTCTGTGTATTTCCAGAATACCTAGGCAATCACATTCATGAACCACCTCTGGCATCACCATGTAACCTCATCTATCAGCCTTGTTACAGAGATTCATAATTAAGTAAATAAATCTCAAAAGAGATCAACAAGGTAAAAAAATTTTTCTGGACACCTGATCATGACTGAGACTTCTGGGGCACCAAAGAGGAAAATGGAGAAGACCAGTGTCTATCCAAACAGAAGCCTGCAGTCACTACTCACACACTCAAAAATCTCCATGGTGTCTCTGGTTGGTCCTCATTTCCCCCAGACTAACATCACTGAGAAATAGACCTGGTGAAAATTCAGGTATGCAGGTCTCTGGCATCCAGGTTTTTTTTTCTTTTTGTGTCACTCCTGGCCATGCTCAGGGTTTTCTCCTGGCTCTGCATTAAGGTATTACTCCTGATGATGCTTGGGGGACCATATGGCATGCCAGGATCAAACCTGGTGGGTTGTGTGCAAGGAAAATGCTCTAATGTTACTCTATCACTCTAGCACATCTCCAGACTTTCTTAAAGTCAGAATGGACCACCTCAACCAATATCTCTGTACTTGCAAGAGCCAAAACAGTCATATCCACATTCCAGCATCCCATCCCTGAAAAAAATTTAATCCTAATGTACAATCTAGTTAAAAATATAGACTTCCTGGAGCATGTAGCTGCATTCAGGGCTGCCAGGTGTCTCCAAAATCATTGCTAATTAGAAATACAAAATCAGTTACTGTGAGCCTGTTATGAATACAGGCTTAAGGGGCGATTGGGAAATTGGGAAAAAATGGTGGAGGAAAGGTAATCATTGTTGAGGGATTGGTGTTGGAATATTGAATTTCTATTACAAATCATGACAACTTTGTAAACCACAGAGTTTTTTACAAAGTATGGGGGGGAAATTTTCACATATGCATGTCTTGCCTATTTCATGTATCACTGGCACCAGTAACATCTCTATAGTTCCTGTCCTAAGCTAATGTAGCCCAAGGGCATCTGCTCACTCCAGGTACACAAAGAGCCTCAAGCCATTTGTTCAGGTCATTATAAGGAGTTCTATAATTACTACTGTTTTTGGCATATCAAATATGACATGGGTAGCTTGCCAGGCTCTGCCGTGTGGGTGGACACTTTTACTAATGAACCATGTAGCCACAAAGCAGCTGCATTCAACAGGGAGAGATTGGCTTTTCTCTTGGGTGGAGTCATGATGAGCTGTGGAGTCCTGCTGTTGAAAATGGCTGCCATCTGGCAAGAGCAATAGTCCAGTGGATAGGGTGTTTGCCTTGCACGCAGCCGGCCCTTGCCGCCCGGGTTCAATCACCAGCATCCCATATGGTCCCCGAGCACCACCAGGAGTAATTGCTGAGTGCAGAGCCAGGAGTAGACCCTGAGCATTGCCGGGTGTGACCCAAAAAGCAAAAATAAATAAAGAAAGAAAATGGCTGCCTTCATGGTGTGGGGGTACCTCTGGCTTCTTACGGGATCTATTGGGTTGGTGGGCCAGGGCTAGAACCTGCCTTCCCTCCCGGTCATCTTATGATCAGCTGAGCACAGGGAGAGCTGTTAGCAGCTCAGCCCATGTATCTGTGTCTCTGGTTCAAGCATACCTGGACTTGAAATAGGTTTCTCTGTAGGGTGGGACTCTGATAAGCAGGACTTGAGATCAGCTTTTCTCTTGGGTGAAGCTCTGACGCTCTGTGGAGACCTGATGTTAAAAATGACTTCTCATGGTGCAGAGGGTTCCTCTGGTTTCTTGCAAGGCTCTATTGAGATGGCGGGCCAGGGCTAGAACCTGCCTTCCCTCCCAGATGCCTCATAATCAGTCGAGCACAGGGTGAGCTGGTATAGCTCTGCCTGTGTATCTGTTCCTCTCACAAAGCAGGGGTCGGGCCTGGTTAGTACTTGGATGGGAGACCTATTTCATGCAAACTTCAAAATATATTAGCATTGAGTATATTTAAAATTTTTATTGACAAGTAAAATCTGATTATTATCATAATGAAATCATAGTGTAAAAAATAAAATTAAATGCAAGATGAACTTAGATTCCAGGGTTGAAATCTTACGTATGTAAATAAGAATAGGCATTTTATCGTATTACATTAAATCATTTTAATTTGATCATTTATATAGGATAAAATCATATCACAATCACTAATTGACTCTTACTGATGTATTATTTGATCATTCTAGTTGTCACTTTTCAACATTTGTTGGAACAAGCAATATAAAATAATTTTTTGTATGTGCCTAAGGGGGCAGGTTTGGAATGGGAGGGAAATAAGGACAGTGGGGAGGTAAGATAGGTCACCACGAGTGACATGTCACAATAAATGCATGAAACATCTCTAGAATGAATAACTTGTAAATCATGGTGTTTTAAAAGAAAATTAAAAATATATACTGGGAACTTTTTTTTTTCAGTTTTTCCATATTTTGCTGTCTTTATCCTTTTCAGAATAGCCATAAAAATAGTGTAGAATTATAACACCAAAACCATGACAGAAAGCAAAGGAGTTAAACAAAATATATAAGAATAACACTTCAGTAGGTAATGATTTTTAATATTTGATATAATTATTTTAAAAATTATAAATATCTGTGGAGAAAACAAAGGCACAGTATTAGACATTATTACAAATGCTTTAGAAGAGCTATAGCAGCAAAATTAACAAAACTCTACTATCTCAATCACAGAAACGGGTTAAATATAGCAATGAAAAGCTTCAAGAACTCAATAAGTTCTTCAACAAAGAAATTAAAATTGTTAAACAATTTCAGAGAGGCCAGGTATTATAAGTGCAGTGAATAATTTTTATCTGACAAGAAAAGTATAATAATACTTTAATTTCCAGGGAAAATAATATAGGAAGTTGAAGATAAAAACAAAAGAAATGACTCAAAATTTAAAAGATAAATAATATTTGGAAAGATTAGCCCTGAGGGATAGAACAATGGGGAGGGCATTTTCTTTGCATGCAGATAGACATGGATTCAATCCCGGAATCCCATATGGTCTCCTGAGCACCACCAGGAATAATTCCTGAGTCAGAAGTAACCCTTGAGCATTGCTGTGTTTGATCCAAAAAAATAAAAAAAAAATGGGGAAGATGAAAATATGAGGAGAAGGGCAACAAGATGGAAGTGATAAGACAACAAGCACTGCAGGGTGCAGGAATGGGAACTTTGGGCATTCTGAGCAGCAGATAAGATCAAAAAACTTTCAGAGTGAGCGAGTGTGGAAGTTCTGACTAAGGGAGAGAGCCATTAAACAAGACTGGCCAGTTGCAGAGAACAATCCCCAGGAGTAGGTTATTATGTTGGGGTGGCAGAAACTTGACCTGCAGTTAATAGAGGTGCCATGGCTCTCAGCACTTGGTGTGGGCAGATTTTTAATACCTTTGATAAAGATATTTTGGGTACTGCTGCAGAGCAAGGGATTTAAGATTAAGGAGGCACTTGGGCTCCTGGTGATTTTCTGCTGGTGGGTTGGTCCCACCAGCACTTCATTCAAGGACCAGCCCATGCTGCTCACAGTAAACAATGGAAGAAAATTTCCATGAGTGCCAACTGTCTAGAGATACAGAATGGGTGTGAGTACCCTTGGCCAGGTTCTGCTGGACTTGTGGCCCCAGTAGCCCACCTCAATTGCCAAGGTTGTCAGGGCAAATACCCAGACTTTGGTTCTGATACCAACCAGGGCCGGATGGTGGCCATCGCTATTGGGTGCCAGATAGTGTGGCAATACAGGCTGACCAAGTCTCTATTGTGTTTCCTGATGTCACAGAATCACTACTGTTCCTATGGCCAATCTCCAAAGACCCAGGAATAATTATCCAGAAAAGTTAAATGGCTCAAATTTAGGTATATGGAGCCACACACACAAACCAGCTCTGGATTAGCCATACTGCTGTGCTTCAGAAACTCATAAATAAACCTTGAAAAAGATTAGAAGCCACAGTTAAGAAGCTTAATCACTGACCATGATCCAAAGACTCATAGTAAATCTCAAAAGATATCAACAAAGGGCAGACATGCCCCAGGTCTGCTATACTGAATCAACTGGCTGGGGCAATTTAGGGCTGGAGGAGGGTTTGAGTCTAGCCCAAACTGAGCAGACAAAAACCTTCACACTCCACAAGTGCCAACATGTTCAAGACAGAACTCCATGCTACATTGAGTTCCACCCAAAATTCAAGTCACTGATAAACTCAGCTATGCAGGTTTTGTGATTGAAATCTCCAGGCTTTCATGGAGTCGAAATTGGACTTCCTCCCCCAAAACTCATATAAGAGTGGCAGACACATGGATACTCCAAAGTCTACATCCACTTAAAAATTTAACACCAGTTTTAATAACTCTGGTAAAGATTTCAGAGTTTCTGTAGTGCGTGACTGCTACTATAGTGATGCACCGTACTTTTGATATATATGCTATAATAAGCAATATAAAATAAAGTAATTAGTGTCTGCTAAGGGAACAGGCTTGAGGAGGTGGGTGGCAAACATGATCTTGGTGGTGGTAGGGCACTTTGGTGGGCTGACTGGTGCTGAAATATTGAAAAACTAAATCAACTTTTAATTCATGCTGTGGAAATAAAGGCTTAAAAAAAGAAAAAAAATTGAGAAATAAAATAGAGAGATATAAAGAAATAATAGATGAGAATTTCCATATATGAGGAAATATGCATAAATGTCCAGAAAATTTTGGTAAGACCCAAATTTATTCATCTGAAAGAACATACATTAAGACTCATTGTTGTTCAATTACAGAATATCTATGAAAATTATACCAATGTTATTATGAAAAGTATATAACAGAAAGTCACATCAATTAGACTTTCATCAGAGTTCTCAATTGAAACAAAATAGGCCAATGGAGGTTGGAATAACACATTGACATTACTACAAGAAAAGCTACCATTCAGTTTGTCCTATAAAATTATCATTGGGATATGATGATAAAATAAAAACTGCAACAAAGGGTACTAATATTTCAACCTCACATATTCTAACACTTGTTCTACCTCCAGTGTCAGAGTCTGTCCAACAATATCTCTATACAGCCTCAATTGAGGCTGAGCTATGTAATAGACCAAATAGTGATTCTAGGTTTCTCTCTTACTATATCCTGTTCAAATTGCTTGTTTCCATAGTGTTGAATACAAGCTTCTTTCACAGGGTGAAGTGATGTCTTGACAACGATACTCATTTTTATGTATTTATTTATTTATTTATCTATTTCATTTATTTATTTTAGGGTTACAGGTGTTTATTTTTATTTTTTTTTTATTATACCACCATCAGATATACAATTATAAAGATAGTCCTGTTTGGAGTTACAGTCATACAGTGTTACAGCACGTATCCCTCCACCAGTGCCCATTTCCCACCACCAATTTCCCCTGATTCCCTCCTCCCTCCCCTAGTATGCTTCTATTGCAGTCAATTTTCACTTCTCTCTCTCTCTTTCTCACTCTCTTTCCCTCTCTCTCTCCCTTCTCTTATATATTGTGGCTTGCAATACATAAAAATAGAGATTTTCATGTATATCCCTTTGTAAGTTCTAGACAATACCAGCCTAGAAATTCAATGCTCAGTTCTAGGCTGGTATTGTCATTTCCAACAATTACTAGTACACTATCATTTTTTCTCTCTTAGCTAACCTCAGACTCCCACACACTTGCGGTAGATTCCACCAACTGACAAGACCTACTGATCCCTATTTTGCCTGGCCTTGGATATTGCTTTCCTGCTTTTTTTCTAAATACCCTCAAATTAATGCAGTCATTCTATATTTGTCCTTTTCCCTCTGGCTAATTTCACTCAGCATGATCCTCTCCAAGTCCATCCATTAATAGGCAAATTTCATAACTTTGTTTTTCTCAACAGCTGCATAGTATTCCATTGTGTTGATGTACCAAAATTTCTTTATCCAGTCTTCTGTTCTTAGCCACTCTGGTTGTTTCTAGATTCTGGCTATTGTGAATAATGCTGCTATGAACATGTAAATGTAGATGGTGTTTCCCCTGTGTTTTTGGCCTCCAAGGTTATATTCCCAGGAGTAGTATGTCTGGGTCAAATGGGTGCTCAATTTTTAGTTTTTAGAGGAATACCCTTATTGTTTTTCAAAACAGCTATACCAGTTGACATTCCCACCAACAATGGATGATTCTCCCCACGTCCACTCCAACATGTGTTCTACTCTTTTGGATGTGTGCCAGTTTCTGTGGTGTTGTTTTAATTTGCATCTCTCTGATGACTAGTGATGATACCATTCAAATTTCTTCTTTTTGGAAATATCTGTTCATTTCTTCTCCCGATTTTTGATGGGGTTGTACCTTTTTCTTGTAAAGTTCTATCTGTGCCTGACTTCACAGCTCACAATCTTAGAAAAAGACCAACAAAAGGAGCCCAAGCCAGCAGAAAGAAAGGAAATAATAAATCTTAGAGCAGAAATCAATGATATGTAATCCCAAAAAAACAATCCCAAAAGATAATGAAGCCAAGAGCTGGTTCTTTGATAAAAATAAACAAGATCAACAAACCACTGCAAGACTCATAAGGAAATCGAAAGAGAACCCAAATAAAATCAGAAGTAAAAAGGGAGACATCACAACAGAAGCCACAGAAATCCAAAAGATCATCAGAGATTACTTTGAGAATTTGTATGCCATGAAACAAGAGAACCTTGAAGAAATGTACAAGTTCTTGCAGTCCTATAGCATCCCACAGCTGAAACAGGAAGACTTCCAGTACCTGAATAAGCCTATCACTATTGAGGAAATAGAATCAGTAATTAGAAGTCTGCCCAAACACAAAAGCCCAGGTCTGGATGAATTATTTTTTAATTAATTCAAGTTGAGTTAGAGGTATGCAATATTCTAACACCAATGCTATTGCCACTGCCAACTTCCATCTAGCGATGTCCATGCAAACCCACCGACACTTGCCACCTTGATAATCACATTTTTTGCTTTTTTGGGTCATATCTGGCGATGTTCAGGGGAACCCCTTGTTCTGTGCTAATGAATTATCCCTGGTGGTTCTCAGAGAACCATATAGGATGCTGGGGATTGAAGCCAGGTGCTATATGCAATGCAAATGCCCCTATCTGCTGTACTATCACTCTAGCACCCTCATATTTTCTGTTTGGATTTTAATATTTTCAGTTGTGTTGGTTCTCTGGTTCTGTCATATAGATATATTTTTGACACTAACAATGTGTCTGAGGCCTCATCCCCTGCCTCCATTCCCTTCTTTCTTTTACTTTTTTATGTTCCTCTTGATTTGTTTACTTCCCTATCCTGGAATTTATAACCTTAGGACTAAATGATCCAGATATCCTCCACACTTTGTTACCTTGTATTGCTTTACCTTGTCAGTTTATATAAAAAAGACAAGTTCAAAGATAGGGCATTGTCTTTTTTCTTATGTACTTTATTTAACATAAAGATTTTGAGCATATGAAGGAAAAAAAGTATAAACTATTGGAGCCAGAGTGATAGTATAGAGGGTAAGGTGCTTGCCTTGCTAGTAGTTGACCTGGGTTGGATAATGGCATCTATATGGCACTCTGATCACCAGGAGTGATCCCTGAGTGCAACCCCAGAGTAAGCCTTGAGAACTACTAGGTGTGGCCACAAAACAAAAGAAAAGAAAGGGGGAGAGAGAAAGGAAGAGGAAGGGAGGGAAGATGCTGGTAAGGGAGAGTGGAGGGAAGGGAGGAGAGGCGATAGAAGGAATAAAAGAAAAGTCCTGTACTTCTATCATATTTCTACTCATTGTGCCTTCCATGTTTCCTCTCTCCAAGTGGTATTTTTTCCAGTGAACTCAGACATTACCAGGTATATTACATTTAAGATTTTTTTACTTTTGTCTGAATCTAGATTTAATTTGTTTTTCTGCATTAAATTAAGTTATCCACCATTTTCTTGTTGCCTACATTTGCTGATTACATTTATTTTCATCAAGTTTCCTATATCTTTGTTGATTTCTAACATTTAGTGTTTATTACCACTTCATGAATTCTAGGCCATGTTTTGAATTTAATAAGTTGTTGCAGGACACCCTAAAGGCCTAGGCCTCTGCATCTGCCCTGGATTGCCTCCTGCATGTCACTTCATAGATAGGGGTGTAGTCTAAATGTGGCAGTCTTACCTGACCATGTATTCTGTACTGGCTGGTATAAATATTCTCTCATGCTACCACAATCATCGTGGGACTGGCTAGATCTTACCAGCATATTTGCTTGCGCCACGTTGGATCTCTAAATAATTAGACCAGAGAGAAATGCTGTTTGCCTCCAAGCAAGCAAGCATGGCTCCCTGATAACTCAAAGGCAACTAAAAATACAAAACTACCGTGAAGTAGCGAGACTCTTGGGAAGACTTGGAGAAATATTTAACTGGCATTAGTATTAGTCTTTGGCATTAGTATTAGTCTTTGGTACAGAGACATGCCATCTCAAAACCCCCCCTTCTCTACCCTATAAAGTCATTTCCAGGCAGATCTTGGCTTAAGATATTAGGTGAGGTGCTGGGAGAAATTACCTGAGGGCATTTGACCCTTCCTGCCAGGGAAGTTACATTTAGCTTATAGCTCCTCCCAGCTCTGCTAGGAGGCTTCGATTAGCTTTGGATCCTTGTAAACAGCCAGAAGGCCTCCTGGAGTTGCTACATTTCTATGGAGAGCTATTTTCCTGTTTTCATCTCTAGGTAGCCCAGCCCAGAATGGGCTGGGCTAGAAGTTTGGGTGGATTTCTAGCTATAAAATAAGCTGCAAGAAAAAGTAGCCCCTCTCTTTCCCCCTTTTGCCATTTTGGCTTCTCTTGGTGTTTTGCTTCTCTGTCCTTCCCATCTCTGTTGGGCTTCAACACATGGTGGCAGCCATCTTGGCCTACACCTGGCTGGGGCCTAGCTGGGACTCAGAGTCTGGAGGTTTTCCTACTCTTGAATTGTATATTGGAACCTGTGATAGTAAAGCCCTTTTAAAACTGCTTCGGATTCCTGAGTTTTCATCAATTCCTCGCTGGCTTCGGAGGTAGAAGGGAACTTGCTTCCCTGCACTGTTGGGAAGTGTCCCCAACAATAAGTGGTTAGTTAGTTTTTATTTTTTCAGATAGACCTGTAATGTTCATTTTTTATTATTGCTTGTTTTGATTTAAAGTTTCCTCATTTTATTCTTAAACTTTTTGCTTGTATATTTTTCTCCAATTTCAATTAATTTATAAAATTTAAAAATTATTTTAGTCTTCATCATTAATGAGTGTATTTTGCATCCCTTGAACAAGTTTCTTAATATTCTAAAATACCCTGTCTATTTGTATACCATAACAATTTTGAAAACATTTTCTTTAAAATTAAATCCGTTTATAAATGACATGCTAAGTAAATGTAAAATGAATCTGACTAGAATATTTATATGTTCATATATTTCTCTCATATGTAACCCAAATAATTATAATTACCAAATCATGTTAAATATTTTATGACCATTATATCTATATTGCCAGGTCTTTTAAATACATTTTTCCGAGAAACTGAACAGTAACTCTTGATCTTTCTTTAAAAAGTCAACTATATTTTAAAATATAAATAGAGAACAATACCTCAGTTGAAAATTCGAAGTGTTCCATAAAGAAATTTTCTCTACGATTGCATGCTTTCCTCTATTATTCTTTCTTTTCTGCTCTGTTTAGTCTGAATTAGCTTCTATCTCTCCTGAAAAATGGACATACTTGTTAATAAAATGGAAATTAATAACGTAATTATTTTACAGCTAGGAAAGTGCTGCAGAAATATTATTAACACAGATAAAAGGGCAATAGGTACTGAACTGTAGTTCACATACATTGCTCTTAATCATATTAAATGTATTACCATGCAATTGGAAGTCTGCTTAATTATTAACCTTACTGTAGAAGTAGTTGATGATATTCCCTTAAGAGCATTTGGATAGAAAATGGCTTTTGGCATTCATCAGGAGTACCTTGGTTTGCCAAGAAGGGTAATGCTGGCAACCATAAAATGAGAGTTCTAATAAGCTGATTATTTGCTGCTTTCCCATATTTCTTCTTAAACCTCCATAAAACTACTCTTAAAACAGTATCATTACAAATAAGTTGAACGTTGTGAAAGTGGAAACCAAACTCATTGTTTCTGTATTGCTCGCTTTTTCACATCCTAAACACAATTTGGGATTTGATCTAAGGTAATGTGTCCATAATTGAACAGGTGATATTCAGCTCTGAAACTCTGTGCATCTTTATGCATTCATAGCAAAAAAAACAGCTTTACCTCTAGGCCAGTAGTGAGCTGCAGACATAAGAGAACATTCTGACAGGGATGGTGTTTTGAAACAGGGATATAGATCAGATTTGCAACTTGTTTTTCTTTTCTCTATGCTAAAGAGAAACTATAAAACAAAACTTCATCCTAAAGTTGTTGGATTCTAGGTATAAGCAAATGGCACACTATTTAAAAATATTAAAAATACCATTCTCAGAGCTGGAGAGATAGCACAGTGGGTAGGGCGGTTGCCTTGCATGCAGCCTACCTGGGTTCCATCCGTGGCATCCCATATGGTCCCGTGAAAACCATCAGGAGTAATTCCTGAGTGAAAAGCCAGGAGTAACCCCTGAGCATTGCCAGGTATGACCCAAAAAGCAAAAACAAAAACAAAAAATACCATTCTCTCAGTATTTTTCTTCTTGTCTCCTTTTAGTTATTATGTGGCACTCTAAAAATCCGGGCCGGAGCGATAGCCCAGCGGGTAGAGGCGTTTGCCTTGCATGCGGCCGGCCTGTGCCGGCCTGGTTTCGATCACCAGCATCCCATATGGTCCCCGAGCACAACCAAGAATAATTCCCGAGTGCAGAGCCAGGAGTAACCCCTGAGCATTGCTTGGGTGTGACCAAAAAAGGCAAAAAAAAAATAATGCATGCATCACACACAGGGAGACTCCAAGGTGTTTTTATTTTCTTTAATCTTAGTTTCAAAAACATGTTCTAAAGTTTAGAAGTGGATTTTCTTCTCCAAGAGATGGAGAAGACACTTCCAATGTCCATCACACTAACCTTCCATAGATCTATATAGAGCAAAGAAATAGGAGTAAAGTAAACAAATCAAGATATTTTCATGATAGCATTTGGGTGCTTATCATTTCAGAACTGAAGTCTAAGGGTGAGTAAGGTTTGATTTTTTTTCCTAATCAGATGATACAGAAATGAATAAGGCATCTGTGGGAAACCATAGTAGGTGATGTTTAGTTGACCTTACTTGTGGCAGTTGTGCTCAGGTAGCTGAGCACAGGTAGTTGTAAATCTAGTTATTTAGACTCAGTTCCCCAGCAGGATCAACTCCCAAACAGGCTGTCTAGTCAGCACTCCAATCCAAAGAGAATTGCAAGACATTGAAAGAAGATGCTCTTCTGGTAAATTATCTCTCTCTCTCTCTCTCTCTCTCTCTCTCTCTCTCTCTCTCTCTCTCTCTCTCCTTCTCTCTTCAAAGTTTCTGAGGAGCAAACCTTTCCCTATGAAAACCCAGTGAAGAAACTAAGTTTACCTCATGAGTTGGCTAATTTAAGAGAAGCTCAAAGGCTTGATCACTGTCATCTATTTCTGGCTCTCTGATTTAGCAGACAGATGAAGTGCACTTATAGTTGACAGATGTGGAAATCCATATATAGCCAGACAATTCCTCTAGTGGCCACTGATGCAAAAGAATACGAGTTGTTTCCACAAAGGTCAGTTGAAAATTTGCATTAAACTTTTTCTTCCTAGGGTGCTCTTAATGATAGGATCAGGTCCCTGGGCTCTGTAGTAAAACTTGCCCTCAACATTTGCCAATTTTGTTAAGGTAAAATCTAGGTTGAGGAAGTACTAAAGAAAAAATGTGCTATGAATATTTACCACATACACAGAGAGTGGCTGTAAAATAAATGAATGAGAATTGTGACATTAATCTACCCTTTGCAATTACTCTGTTAATTGGCAACTCGATTATCAAAATTAGAGTTCATTAAAGGTAAAATATTTTTTCTGTAAATTTCATCTCTTGTACAAGATAACACAAAATATGATGCTCAGTGGGGAGACTATTTAAACTACTTGATTCTTTTTATGTCTTATATTTCTGAATACTAAATTGTGATTATCTGTCTGATTCATTCTTTTAAAAGAACTCATCATTGCTATGATTTTCTTTTATAGAAATTTAAATTGTTTTTGTAAACTGTCTAATCCCAGTTCCCTGAACTGTACAGTGTGAGTATACTTATTTTAATTCACATTTTCCACTTTTTAGTGTGCAAAAGTAAAACAAAATTGCAAGAATATTAAAAGCCAATTTACATCTTATAGATACCATTCCATTATTGATCCAGTTTAGTATTATTTTAATTCATCATTTCATTTGCTTGACTATAGAGTTAAAAAATTTGATTATAACTTAAGCTTCCGAAAATTTGTTTTGCTAGCAGGGGTCCTCACTGTGAAACATCCTGAGAAATTTGTTTTCTTCTCTACACTGAAGAGTATAGGTTTTATCCTTTAATTCTCAGTGCTAGATTGATTATTTGAATATTATATTTGAAGAATCACAATAAACATGAAAAGTTTCTTTGATAAAAATCTTTCTTTTTGGACAATACTAGATTTAATAAATTAAAAAATCTGAGTATCTCTGGATGTAATTTTTGTTGATGCTCTTTTCCAGTAAAATGGTATAATTTAACTTTTACCTTTGCAGTAAAAAAATCACAATATATAGCACAAAACTGCAGTCAATTAATATTTATGAGCTATCAGTGAACATAAAAAGCAAATAGTCTGTTTTCTAAAAGTTAGCATAGAGTTGTATTAGAAAGCAAGAGGTATTTATCAGTGTGTATCCATAGGTATCTGTGCAAGCACAGTAAATTTACTCTTTCAGAATATTGTATTATTTGCTTAAATGTCTGTGTGGCTTTTACTTTTGAAATATTCATTTAAAATAAGAATGCATAGTTAATTCACATGATAAATATAAATCTTTTCTGTAAAGCATTATACTATAGTCTTCATTGTCCAGAGAAATTTCTGGGAAAAGAAATTCTTTCCTGTTGCCAAAAAGCCGTATTTCAGTTAAAGTTGAAATGTCATTCTAATTTTTTAATCTGAATCCCATCTGCTGCTCTCGTAACCTGTTTCTCCTGGTCTTGTCAGTGCAATCAGGATAGTCTTCAGTCATAATTGTTCTTGACTATGATGCCTTCAAATAATTCCTACAGTGTCCTCAAGATAGACAGTATCATGCCTCTCAGCTGCCATTGTAGCAAGTCTTTGTTAGCTATTAAGTGGTGTGATTTTCAAATATGCTATAAAAGCAAAGGTAAGAATTCCAATGGCTGAAAATTCATGAAGTACTCAAGATAGTTGTGAAAAAAGCAGGGAAATTTTTATTGCAGACATTGACCTGTCTATTATTATTATTATTATTATTATTTCAATATTAAGTTCACAATTGTTTGATGATTTTTCTATTAAATGAAAAATCTTTCATATAATAGCTTGTGGACAATTAAATTTTCAATACATTCTGTTGCTCATATCATTTGCCATAATTCATTGCACATTTCAGATGATTAAAAAAGTACTGCAGGAGACTTGGCTGTTTGGATTTCTGTACTAGTGATTTGTCTCTTTATGCTATTTATTTCTGGTTCAATCTCAAAAAGTTTGCATGATTTTAAAAAGTGTACATTTCTTAAGGTTTTTTAATTAGTTTGCTATATGTAGGGACGTCTCTTATGATGCTTTGGATTTTTGCACTATTAGTTATAACTTGCTTTGTTTTTTCAATTCTGTTTATCTCTATTTCTCCCATTTGGGGGGTCAGCTTAGTTATTAGTGAAATTTATTTATTATACTGCTTCATTGACTGCATCAGCTTTTATTATAACTGACCTTTTATTGTTGTTTGACTTCTAACTGATTTATTTATGTTCTATATTTTATTATTTCATTTCCTCTACTGATTATAATTTTTAGTTCTTTTGCTTTGTTTTTTTGAGCCATGACTGACAGTGCTCATGGCTTACTTCTGGCTATATACTCAGGGAACACTGGTAGGAGGGTTTGAAGCACCGTATGGTATATTGGAATAAACCTCAGGTGGGACATGTGCAAGGTAAGCCCTTTATCAGTTTACTATCTCTCAAGCCCCTACTCCTTTTTTTAATTTATACAAGAATCAAGTTAAGGGGTTTATTTGAGCATTTTCTTGTGGTACAAGTTTAGTAGAGCAGGCAAGTTAGTGGCAAGTAAGTGGTAGCAGGCAAGCAAGTCAGTGGCAAGTATTTGTCTTGCCACTCAACTGACTTCGGGTTTGATCCCCAGATTCCATATGGTAGCCCCGATTACTTCGGGAGGGTACTTAGTGCACAGGCAAGAATAAGTTCCAGACTTTTTGATTACATCAGGTTGTTCTTAGGTCTTATTCTGGGCTCCAAGCTAAGGTAATACTTCTGCCAATATTTGGGAGATAATGGGGTCCTGGACATCAAACCTGGGTGAGCTGCATGCAAGAAAAGCAAAAACATGTTCATGTATGAAAATGCATAACAAATTGGTGGCTGGCTGGGCGGACGTGTGAGGGAGGTGGTAGAGCCCCAGGCCCTGGCAAAAGGTAGAAACTACTGTCCCCAGAAGTCCGAGCGGAACTGGAAGTAAACAGACATTTTGAACTCTCACCCTGGTCTGCTTCCACCTCAGGTACCCTCCCTGGGGGGCGTGGCTGGCCATGTGGGCAGCTGCTCATGCAGCCGCATATTAATACAAAAACAGGGAAATTCAACACCAAGGGAAGATAATACATTTAAGAAAAAGAAACAGTACCCCAGAGGAATCCATCCACGAACACTGCAGCACCATGGGAAAACAACGCAGATCCCCAGTTTAAAGAACAGATGAAGAAACCAACCCTGAAGTCTCGAAAAATAATGCAGATGTGCAAAATCTCTCTGACAAAGAATTCAGAGAAGAAACCGTTAGGATGCTTCACGAGCTCAAGGAAAAAAATGGAACAGATGTCCAATAAAATACAGGGGAAGACAAATGAAGCAGTGGAAGGGGCAGTCAATAAATTATGGGAGGAAATGAGAGCAGAAATGAGGAACAATGCAAATAGAAATATCATCACTAAAAAACTCAGTAGATGAAATGAAAAACACAGTAGGGGCTCTCAATAGTAGGATGACAGCAGCAGAAGAGAGAATCAGTGAGACTGAGGATGAGCTGCAGAAAGCACTCTGGCAACTACATAAGATGGAAAAAAAGACCAGAATGTGGATCAGCAGTGGAACAAAGAACATTGGGATGAATTCAGGCGGAACAACATAAGAATCATCTGAGTCCCAGAAGGACAGGAAAGTAACACCAAGGAAATTAAAACAGTTAAAAACATCCTTGCTGAAAAGTTTCCTGAGTTAAAGGGACGAAGGCATCCAGATCCAAGAAGCCTGAAGGGGACCAGCAAGAAGAAACCCCAATAGAACTACCCTAAGACTCATCCTAGTCAAATTAATGGATACCTTAGAAAGAGTTATAATTCTTCAGGCAGCAAGATCAAAGAAGGAAATTGTATACAAAGGAGCATCCATTTGACTATCAGCAGACTTCTCAGAAGAGACCCTCCAAGCCCGAAGTCAGTGGGTGAGATATAGCAAAAAAGCTCAATGAAATGAATGCCTCAGCAAGAATTCTTTATCCGGCTAAACTCTCACTCAGATTTGGAGGACAGATACACAGCTTCTTCGATAAACAACAGCTTAGGAACTTTGTAAACTCAAAACCAACCTTAAAAAAGGACTGGAAGAGCTACTCTAAGACGAGACAAAACCCAAAAGAACAACAAACCTATACAGAAAGATGGCACAAAATCCCATGACAATAATCTCTCTCAATGTCACGGTCTAAATGCACCAATTAAGAGACACAGAGTGGCAAAATGGATAAAAAAATTGAATCCGACATTCTGCTGCCTTCAAGAAAACACACCTGGACAATGGAGGCAAAGTCAGGCTCAAGTAAAAGGCTGGAAAACAATCCTTCACTCAATCCCTCCAAACAGGCCGATATGGCCATACAGTATCGGATAATACAGACTCCAGGCTGAAAAAGGTTAGAAGGGACAATGAAGGTCATTTCTTATTAATTAAGGGCTATGTATACCAGGAAGAGATTACACTACTAAACATATATGCACCCAATGAGGGGCCAGCAAAATACTTAAAAAACTGCTAGCGACCTCAGAAAAGACATTAACAGTAGTACAATAAGAATTGGAAACTTCAACTACTGCTCTATCAACTATGGACAGATCAACAAGACTGAAACTCACCGAGGAAATATTGGCCCTGAAGGAAGAAATAGAAGAAAAGAAGCTAGTGGATATGTACAGGGCTTTTCATGCCAAAAAAAAGCTGAATACACATTTTTGTCCAGTGCACATGGAACACTCTCTAAGATAGACCACAAGCTGAGCCACAAAGCATAGCTAAACAAAATAAAAAGATAGAAATTGTGTCAACTATCTTTTCAGACCATGATGCACTGAAAATGGAAGTTAACCGTACACAGAAACAGGGAACAAAACCAAACACCTGGAAACTGAACAACTGACTGCTGAACAACAAATTGGTCATAGAAGAAATCAAACAGGAAATCCAAAGATTCCTGAAAACAAATGAAAATGAAGACACTAACTATAAGAACTTGTGGGAAACCCAAAAAAAGCAGTGTAAAGAGAAAAGTTTATAGCTCTGCAAGTATTCATCAGGAAAGAAGAAATGGCCCACATAAATAACCTGACTACACAGCTGAAGACATTAGAAAAGACCAACAAGG